>LBNU01033269.1:141359-151799 GCA_014162995.1 Artemisia annua
GAATGGTCACTAACGCAAGTTCTAGAATCTAATTATTACCGGTACACACATGGGCACTTAAGATGAGTGCTTCTCCTCCTACCAATTCTAGGGGTGAACCTCACATATTTGGGTGGAAAATTTTTTGGTGGTACGGTTTTTTGTGCTAGTCATAAATTTTCCTATCCATGAGACGCTTATTAGGACAAAAGTTTCCCTCCTAATTAATGTAAACAATTTTAAATTTGCTCTAAAATTACTCTAACAAGTGTTTCTCTCAGTTTTATTACACAATTACTATCAAACAAGCCAAAGTCAAGCATAATGGTATCCTATGAGGTATCATTAATCTACCCTTTTTTACCCCCCTTACACTTAAGTTGAACATTGTCCCCAATGTTCGAAAATAAGGAATGGAAAAGATAAAAAGGTTAAAAGAATGAAATCGGATACTCCCCTGATTCGTTCTTTATGCAAGTGAAGTAACACGGTTAGATCCTCCTCCAAGAAAATGAACTATCAAAGCTTCCCTTCCAGTATATGCATCATCTTCTTGTCCTAAATAACCTGTTAGCATGGAAACACTACAAGAAACCTTGCGTAAAATCGGTGGCATTATTCACATATATATATATAGACGTAAACCTAGAAAGCAAGTAAGATATAATGCTTGTGGAATGAATTTTCTATAGGTTTCCTAGAATTTATAAGATGAGATTTTAACAAACATACAAGTTCCGTTAGAAAACTTAATCAACAAATAAATTCCAGATTTTTACACCTGACGCCGTCAGGTATTAACTCCTGACGCCGTCAGAGTGGTCTGACAGAAAGTTTTAGTTGTGTTTCCGGAAAATTTTTTGGAAAACCTATGTCTTAATTCCTGGAAATTCTGCAGAAAATCATTATGACTCGATACAAGCATTTGACTCTAACAATTACGAGTATGTAGGTTAATTTCATTGTTATGATTCATGTTCATTCGTTCTTTACAAACCGATTTGGATTTCCCTTACACTTAGCTTTTGCAAAATACCTTTATATGTAGTTAAGACGAAGTTAAAAACAAAATAAAGCATTTTCACAATTTGGTTTGAAGCATGAATCAATAACAAGAAAAATAACTTACACATGGAAACAAATAAAATCAAATAAACAAATAAAGCTTGGGTTGCCTCCCAATAAGCGCTTGTTTTTGTTCGAGTCACGAGCCTGACTCTACCCTTATTTAACGGAAATAGGGGAGGTTTTCCCTACACTTAGGATTAAGTGCGGGTGGAAGTAGCGATACACACCATCTCGGTGGAAGTATGCTACGTGAGGGAAGAGTGGTGGATGAATTATATGCTCAAAGATGTGGGATCCTATCATCATGACCTTACCTAATTTAATTCGGTCAATGGGTAAATCAAAGTTTTCTCCTAAAAAGGGATCATCTTCAATCAACTTCGAAAGACTCCTAGTTGGGAATCCATCTTGACCTAATAAACCTGGTTTAAACCCATAATCAACGGCTCATATCCAATCTTCAAATCCGTTGTTTATATCTTCAAACCGTAAGTTTTCTCATGATCCTTACATTAATCTAACATAAGGTTTTTATGGAATTGGAAAATCAATGGTTAGATTTCGAGTAATTTGAATTTCAAGACTTAGGGTTTGCGTAAACATTGAGATTCTTGATTATGAGTGTTTAGGTTGATTAGACATAGGGTTTTTGAGTCATTTACTGTCCTTATCATGCTACCATGATCTAATCTTTACCTATAACATGATTTAATGGATTTCGATGACCCATAGTTTTCGACGAATTGGGTTTTATGAGAGGAAGTGTTAGTTTGTTTGATTTAAGTGGTGGGATATGTTAGTTAGGTGTATAAGAACATGTGTATGTGCTTTAATTGTTTCAATTTCATGATTTTGAATGATCTAGATGTTCTTGTGGGTTTCGCTAATTTGGGTCTTTCTCCTTTGTTGTTGTTTATCCTGATTCTATGGTCAATACATGATTGTTTGAGTTTTAATTGTATGAATTCATTGATAAAACAACATGTATCCATCTTACGTATGATCTAGATAGATTAGGGCTTATGATACTTATCGAAATCATGTATGTGCTTGTTGTTTGTGTGTATAACTTTGTTTCTGCACTCAATTGTCTCAGATTCACACAAGGAATCAACAAATTTTCACATACGTACGTCTACATGATGATTTCGAGAGTTCTTGTATAAGAATTCTCGATAAAGTGATTTTATCGAGAACATTTATCGAAAACATTCGATATGATTATCGAGATACCTCATAATGAAAGTTATCGAGATATCTTTATAATTTATCGCAATCTTTTCAATAAATGTTATCGAGATCATGTTGTTATCGAGATCCCTAATCTTATCGAAATCTTGCTAAGGCTGTTTTATCGCAAACCTTGGATTCGTTTTATCGAGAACATTTGAATTACATGTTATCGAGATCTTTCAGTTTGAAAGTTATCGAGAACACTCAATACAAATGTTATCGAGATCACTGATTTGGAGAGTTGTCGAGATCACAAATTTACAATTTTATCGAGATCACACTTAGCATAATTTTTGAAAAGTTTGTACAATATGTAAACTTTATAAAATCTAAGTTGTATTCTTGTGAACTTGTACTCATGTGTCTGTGACCATTGTGACTTTAAATTGTGGATGTTTAGTGATTGTGTAATCTATTAGATGTAATTAACTTGTATTATGTGTGTTGAATGCTCATCATTACGTCTTAGATTACATATAATTCATCATTGTCATAACAAACATCTCACGAGCTTAATGAAAATTGCATGCAAAATGTGAAATGAAATGGTCTTCAGTATCAAACTCGTACGTTAACTTACAAACTAACAAGTTGAATGTTTGATCTTATGACATCATATTTTCAGTTCACAATGGCTCAACCACAACAACAAGCAGAAAACGCACCCGCACAGAATCTTCCACTTTTAACACTTGGTGAAGTAGTTCCAGCTGACTACCATGTGACCCTTGGCAAGAACAATCTTCGTTTAGACTTCAACAAGCTCAGGATTACTGAAGATTCTTGCCGGATCGTCAAAGACATTCTATTGGCACATCCGTGCAAGAGCATGCTTACGAAGTCTGCTTCTGTTCCAACCTTCTACATTCACCAGTTCTGGCACACTGCTCAGGTTAATTTGGATGATGCTTCATTCAAGGTCACTCTAGAACAACAGGAATACGAAGTTGATCTAGATGTTCTCAGGACGGTTCTAATGCTTCCTACTTCCAATGAATATGAACCGATGTTGACAGAGCTTGAAGTACTCGACTACATGATTGAGCTTGGTTATGATACAGAAGAGTCCTCCAGGCTTATACTGTCCAAGTTCAACGTCAAGTATCTACCTCAACCTTGGAGAACATTTTACATGCTTATCATCAGATCTATCACGGGACGGAAGAGTGGTCATGAACATCCCCGACTATCCCATCTGCAAGTATTCTGGGGGATGATGAGCAAGGCCAACATTGACTTTGCAGATCCAATCATGAGCGACATCATCTTTCAGATCCGTACTACTGGTCGAACCATGATTCCGTTCTTAAGGTTCACCAAAATGCTCATTGACTACCTCGTTGGCAAAACTCCTGAGTTTCGCCAAAGGATGTTTGACCGTACCGAACCAAAGCACAGCATTGTGGACGATGACAAGATTGCTTTCGTCAAGTCCATTCAGTTCACTCCAAGGACCACAGGCCTGAGAATACCTGACAATCTTCTGAATGACAAGATTCTTGCATCTTCGAACTACCGAATCTACGACTTAGCCTACAAAGCTGGGAGAGTAGGCATTTCTGAAACCGAAGAAGTTCCCAGATACATAAGGGAGACTCGCAGCAAGAGAGGTGCTAAGTCTGGAAGCTCCAGTAGTACTCAAACTCCTAAACAACCAAAGTCTAAGCCTGCTGCAGCCCCAAAACGAAAAGTCATCAAGAAGAAGTCATCACACCTGAACCATCACCACCACCATCAGAAGCTAGTGGGTCAGAATTTGGCTCCGAAACCGAAACTGACACAGATGAAGGAGGGGACTATGAAATAAGGTATGTTGCTCAAGAGGATCCTGAACTCGAACTGGCAAAACAATTAAGTTTAGAAACTCTCCATGAGCAACAACAACAACCAAGAAATGGAATTGTCATCCGTGAACCTGGGAATGATGATGAAGAAACTGTGGTACCTGAATCTGAACCTTCAACTGACAAAGGCAAGCTGAAAAGCATAATCGTTGACACCCGATACCTGGAAAAGGAAGAGCAGAAAAAGCTCAAATTGGCTGCTCGTCTCAACCTTCAATTGCAACAAGCTCATCAGCAACAACTTGAACTCCAAGCTAGAAAAGGTGGTTCTAGCAGCACAGTGATACCTCCAACAGCAACTGAAACAACAACAGAACAACTGGAAAAGGATGCTGAGGGTAACACTATTATGAAAGATGCTGGAGTAGAAGAGACTACAGATGAACTACAAAAGGAAACTGAGATAACAATTCCAGAGGTCGAAGCCAAAGGTCAGGAAGAAGAGGAGTTGAGTAAGAAAACCTCAGAGGAACCGGTAGAAGAAAATCTTGATGTTCAACCCCATGATCAAGATCAAGATGATCAATTCTTCGACACCGACATGCCATCACCGCCAAAAGATAGGTCTCCGACACTGAAAAGACCTCCAATCCCTCAAGGTACACCACCTAAAGATCCATCTCCACCTCACTCTGAATCAGATAGAGTAGCAGAATCATCATCATCATCATCAGACCAGTCACCACCACCACCACCACCAAAAGTAAAAAGACCAAGAATGAAGAAAGCCAGTCTGAGAACTACAAAAGCATTTTTACGGGCAAAGCATATTGCGGGATCTTCAAGGACTAGGAGAACACCACAACAACACGATGGTGATCTTCAAGACCAAATGAAGAAAATGACTACACTGGTTACTCAGCTCTCTGATAAAGTACAGGAGTTAATGCAGACTAAAGCTCAAGTTGACAAGTACATGACAGCAGATATGGAAGAGATGATCAAAGACTACACCAAAGAATACTTGGGTGAAAATCTTGTATCTACAGTAACTCCAGAGTTGTCTGAACTGCTAAAACCCATCAGAAATGAGCTTGACATCAGGATTCGTAAAAACATCGTCAAAACGCTTCAGTCAAATCCTTTCTATCTGCAAACGAACAGGCCTCCTACTGAGCCTGTGGATTTAACCGTGGAACAACTGGAAACTTTGTTAGCTTCCAAACTTGTTGAAAAGGTAGAAAAGACTGATGAAGAAGCTGCATTACTTGAATCCCTGAGGGCAACAGAGTCATGTAAAGAAGTCGCTGGTGCACGCAAACGTCCAAGAAAAGACGATGATCCGGACAAAGACTCACAAAGTAAAAGATCCAAGTCTAGCCGCAAACCATCATCATCCAGACAACCACCAGCATCTAAGACTTCTACCCGCAAACCACAAAGTTCAGCACCCATGTCTAGACCCACAGCAGCAGAAGAACCGTTCATGCTTCAGCAAGATGATCAACAGGATGAACCACAACATGAATTCATTCAAACTGAATCTCCTGAACCACAAGCTGGAATATCATCAACAACTCAGACCGACAAGTCTAAGAGTAAGAAGAAGCAAACCAAACGCTTTACATGGTTAGATGCTCCTGAGGCTCCTGAATCTGAATGGGTCACTACAATGACTAAAGCTCATCCACCGCTTGAAACCGAAGAACCACTCCCGGGCAACACTCTACAATACGCTCAGAGTATTCTTTCGGGTCTTCAAATGGAGAAAGTGACGAAAGCTGAACTTAGGCGAATCAACAAGGATGCTCGTGACTTTCTTAAGGCACGATCAGGAAACAAAATAGAGCTGGACTACCATTTGCAGAACATTGCATCAGCTTTATCAGACTCCTTTGATTGGCTTAATCCGGAAAGCAACTTCGATGCCCATGGAAAACACAACGAACCGTACTTCACCGACTGGACAAAACCTTTACCTCTTCAAGGCTTTGCTGACAAGCCTAGAATTCCGTATCGGTTCTTCTTCAACTATGATCTCCGCTACCTGCAACACGACATCAAAGCTTCCAAAGATCGCTACAAGTCTTCATTAAGGATTTCAGTACCAGCTGCTCGTTATGAGGTTCCAAACATTGAAGAAACCGCTCCTATTTTCAGCAACTCTATTGTGGAATACAACAGAGACGCTTTGTTTGGAATTCAGAACTGGTCAGAACGACGAAAGCTCGGCTACACTCACAGACGTGAACGTACATCCGGTGATGTGAAGAACAAAGGCCGAATCGTCGCAATCATGCAAATCCTGGAAGATAAACGGTTTGATTATGTCTACATGAAGGAAATAGTGGTTAAGAGGCAAGACGAACAGCTCTACAAGTTTTGTGAAGCCGATTTCCCACATCTTTATCTAGATGACGTAGAAGATATGTATCTGGAGAAAGTTCAAGGAAGAATGAGGGGCTTCCCAACGTCAACTCAGTACAACTTCATCTCTTCCTTGCTCATGTACATCAGACAACTGATCATCCGTGAACGTGTAGAAGATCTACAGTTAGGTGTTGAAAGCTACCAGAATCATCTCAACTTGACCAAACCACAACTCATGATCGAAGAACTACATGACGCATCTCAACTAATGATTCTCCAAAAACCAAAGTTCGGGGTTACCTACCTCAACTCAAAGAATCAGCTACGGTTCATGCGGTTCGACGAGCTTCATAAGTTCTGTGATGCTACCTTGCAAAGAGTTCGTGATGGTCTAGTGGGGAGATTGACGGACGATCTGAACAAAGTAAAAGAAGGAAAGAATACCCGTTGGAATTCTAGCACAAGAAGAATGGTAAAGAACTTCATCCATGCCATTGAAGAAAGGCTCAACCGGAGGGAACAGATCAGGAGGCTGGAAAGTTATATCGGGGTTCGTCCATCGTTTCCGATCCTGACATTTCAGAGGCCCAATGCAAAGTTCACCGACTTCAATGCCTTGACCTCATCTCAGACTTAAGCTTTTGGTATAACCTTTCATTATTTCCAATTCATTCTTGATTATTGTGAATTATTAAGGCTTGTGTACACATAACAGTGCACAACCCATACCTTGTAAAGAAAGGACCCTGTGGTACGCTTCAGTGCTACAATCCTAAGATAAGGAGCGAAGGCTTCTTACTTTTGAGTAGAATTTATCAAACTTTTCAGATTTTCACAATTCTACTCAAAAGACAAGTATTTCACCTCAATGAGTATCCACAAGTTGAGGGGGAGTACTTGTACCAAAACATCGTTCTTAAAATCTCAAATCTTTGATGATAACTCCCCATAAGACTCAAAAAGCATATTTTAATCAAAATCGTTTGCAAAAACAACATTTGATATGCTATTTTTGAGGGGGAGAAGAAGAAAATGATCAAAATATGATGTGGCAAAGTTGTATCTCACTCGAGCTCGACTCAGAATTGACCCAAGAATTGACGAAACAAAAACCGTTAGTATTCGAAAGGATTTATCCGAGTAGATTGTACCGTTTCGAGAAACTCTTTCTAGACGTTACTTTGACGGGTCTAACTTCCTTTATGGAATGTTTACAACTTCAAGGTAGTTATTAGGGCTAGTTGTCACCTAAAAACTGACAATGCATCCCTTTAACTAAGCAACGTAACCGTGTCCCTCGGGTACATGTCTATTAAGAGTGGATCAATTCTAAAGTGCTAACTTCTCCCGCATGTGTTATTTTCCGCAAAATATTCATAAGCACATGTGGAGGGGGAGTATTTCATAAGAAAATAAAACCCTCAAAGTGTTATAAAATTTTTTTATTCACAAACACTTTGAGAGATTTTCAAATGAATGGTTTCAAAAGGCATCACTAGGATAGTCATGGAGTTATAAGGTGACTAAGGTTAGGAATAACCGTCCTATGATCCGCCTAAACCGGAGGGATCTACCCAAGGACATCACCAATAGTTAGTATTTAGAAGTCCTTAGGTATGATTCGAAAAAGGAGTAATGAATGAAACGGAGAAAGAAGGGGTTGAAGAATTAAAAAGAAACGTTATGAAAAGGGTGAAAAGAAATGAGCCCTCCAAATTATTCAACCTTAGGGCAGACACCGGGTTCAATTCATATGCTACTGGTTGTTGCTAAGGCGACACCGGTATTGAAGATAAAAGACGTCATGGACCCAGTGACGCATGCACCTTAACCTTCTAGCCACTCGGGTATCTCTCAAAAGATACTTGTTTCATTCTCACGGGGAACCGTTGTAATCTATCGACCTTCTATTTAGAGTTGGTTGATATTGAAACAGGAGACCCTGCCCCAATCTCCGCATAGGAAACCATAAGTTGCACTAATTGAGTCTAGAGCCACGAGATACATCAAAGATCTCTTAGGTACACTTAGTAATCTTACATTGGTTGTTCTACATCAATGGACACCAATTGTAAATTATCGAGTCCTTTGCAGATCGTAGCAATCTGCCTAGAACGTTCATGAGGGATTTATTTAGGTATTTCTCGAATGATTAAATGGAAATCCTGCCAAGGTCAACATCAAAACAGCCCTGACAGCAGGTCACTTCGGTAATTCCTCGTGGGTTACGCTTAGTGTTTACGATGGCTACAAACGGTCTACAGTCGTGGGGTGATCTCCAGCGACTCACCTAATCGTGGGTGTACTTAGTTGTGCCCGTGTAAGCTCCTTAGGGGGTATCCGATTAGGAACGGCCTTGGCGCGAATTAGAAGGAGTCTTCACAATATGCTGTTGATGAATTCTAGTTCAAACCTGTAAGTACCGGTTGTATTATTGCTAACTGTTTTATTTCAGGTACAAATGCCATCTTGAACACCAACTTTCACATGCTCATACATACATCTCAAATGCCAAAGAAAGCTCGATGCAACATCACAGCCTAAAGAAAAGATTCTACGACAACAATCATGAATCTTCAACAACAAAGACAAAGAGCTACGAATGCATAACTACAACACAGTCAAAGATGTATGAGCATGTCGGAANTGTATTATTGCTAACTGTTTTATTTCAGGTACAAATGCCATCTTGAACACCAACTTTCACATGCTCATACATACATCTCAAATGCCAAAGAAAGCTCGATGCAACATCACAGCCTAAAGAAAAGATTCTACGACAACAATCATGAATCTTCAACAACAAAGACAAAGAGCTACGAATGCATAACTACAACACAGTCAAAGATGTATGAGCATGTCGGAACGGAGCAAATCCATTGGAGATACTGAAAGTGACGTATGGCGGATTACAACATCATCTATCATTTTCACATCAACAAAGACAGAGAACAAAGAATGATGAATCACTTCTACTACAATCATTTTGAAGACGTCTAAAGCTACAAATGTCAACAGTTAAAGTTCAAAGACAAAGACGTCAAGCAACCTCGATGACCGTGACAAACTTCTAGCCTTCAACAATCCTTCATGACCGATCCTTAGGGGGAGATTGTTAGGATCATAGTTTTCAACTATTCAGTCAAGTCTCGATTATTTCAGTCAATGTAATAGGTTGCTAGTATTATCTTATTTAGCTACGTTATTTAGTTAATCGTATAGTTATAAGTTAAGTCCAATAAGGTGTCCAATGGGCCTTGAAGCCCACGACTTTGATGATAGGGAAGGAAGGGAGTGTTGCCCTATCCCTCTCCTATAAATAGGACACCATGTATCTCATAATATTTGTTGGTTAATTTCATATCTTAAGGAAACTCTTGTTCTTTCATCTTTCATATTGATCTTAATCAACCAAGTCTAATTCTCATCTCATTTCTCTTATAAGATTACTTGTGTTTACTAATATGGTGACCTAACATGTACTTATCATCCTGAGCTTTTGTCTACTTTAGCTCTTTTACTTCATCTGAGAGCTGAGCAACCAATGTTGTCATCTTCTTCATTTGGACTTGAAGATCACCATCGTGTTGTTGTGGTGTTCTCCTAGTTCTTGAAGTTCCCTCAGCATGCCTTGCCCGTAGAAATTCCTTGGTTGTTTTCAGACTAGCTTTCTTCATTCTCGATATTGGAATTGACTTTGCTTTTGGTGATGGTGGTGGTGATTGGTCTGATGATGATGATGATTCTGCTTGTTTGTCTGATTCTGCATGAGGGATTGGAGGTTGTTCGGGTGTCGGAGACCTTTCCTTTGGCGGTGATGGCATGTCGGCATCGAAGAATTGTTCGTCTTGATCTTGATTATTAGGCTGATCATCAAGATTTTCCTCTGCCGTTTCCTCTAATATTTTCTCAGTCAACTCCTTTTCTTCCTGACCTTTGGCTTCGAGCTCTGGAGGTGTTGTCTCAGTTTCCTTTAGTTGTTCATCTGCAGCCTTTTCTTCTCCAG
>LBNU01033269.1:177015-198300 GCA_014162995.1 Artemisia annua
TTTAGCGAGTATCATCTTCACAGTTCTAGCGAGTTTGGTCTTGATATTGTTTTAGCGAGTTTGTTTTCATTCTTCTAGCGAGTTTGGTTTATTTTTGTGTCGTGTCCACTTTATTTCATTTCTTGTACAAGTCGAGTTAGACTTTTATTCACTCCATCGTTTTATCGAGTGGAGTTTTGTTTGGTTCATTCTTAAACGAAACTCTGCCGAATTTTCTTTAAAAATCTTTTTAACTTAATTCATTTCTTTTCGTCTTATTTTCTTTTCTTTTTAAAGCTTTACACTTTTCTTTTTATTTACTAAATTTAAAAACCAAAAACATTTTACATTCCTTATTTCATTTTCATTGCTTTTATTTACTTTATCTTTCTTTCTTTCTTTTATTTCTTTTAACGTTCATGTTTTCTTTTCTCGTTTATTTTAGCTTCTTTAACAAGTTTTACTTCTTTTAAATTTTAAATAACGTTTCGTAGTGTAANTTACTCACAACAACTGGATGATACTCGCAATGTTCAAAAAATTGATACTCGCAGAAAGTGTTTGCCAAGTAGAAACTCGCAAACAATGGATAGCTTACTCGCTATGGATGTGATACTCGCAAGCAATCTGATACTCGCAAGGACTAAGAAGGTGATACTCGCAAGAACCAAAACCAATGATACTCGCAAGGACCAAGAATAATGATACTCGCAATAACCAGAAATATGATACTCGCAAGAATACGCCAAAATCTGCTTACTCGCTAATCCCTAAAACAAACGTACTGACCAAATTTTTTCACAACCAAACGAGTATTAAATTAGAGTTTTACCTATTCTAATGTATTCTAAACCTTTACTACACTAAGATATAAACCCAACGAGTAGAAAAGAAATCTAACGAGCCAAAACACGAACCAAAAGAGATCAAAACAACCCAAACTAATCTAAAAACAACCTCTAATATCCCTAGGCTCTGATACCACTTGTTAGGTCACCATGTTTAGCATAAACAACCAAAGATACATGAACTAGAATAGAGAAGAAGAGACTAGAAGAAGAAGATGGAAGGAACTCTAATATTGATGTAAATGATATTGATATTGCATGAGAACCAACAAGCCCTAGAATGGGCATTATATAAGCTTATATAGGGGAGTCCAAGAGTCACAAGACTCTTCCTACCATATTACACAACTAGCCCTTGGACTTCCACCTAATTTGTAATAACATCATCAACTTTCATAGTCACATGATTAAACATAAACATAAAGCGTTCAAATATAAAACTAATATAGCAACCTAATACAAACTAATGACCGACACTTTCTAAACGTGAAACGTGTTCCTAACAATCCCCTTTTTTCTTTCACAAAATCAAAAAACAAACACCCATTCACTCGATCAAATGGCTAAAATCAAAACTTCAAATCCGTGCATTAATTCTTCAAACCGTAAGTTTTCAAATGATCTTTAGCACTTTCTAAGAGATGGTTTTTGTTGTATTAACAATCCAATGGTTAAATATTGAGAAATTATGATTTGTAGAACTAGGGTTTGCGTAAAATTCGAAAATGCATAATTTGAATGTGTTTGTTTGATTTTGGTGAGGGCTTTTGTTCCTATGAATGTTCTAAACATGCTAGTAACAATCAATCATAACGAAATACACGTTTGATTTGTTTTCGATGATTAGGGTTTATGTCGATTTGGGTTTTCTTCATTAAGTGATGTTTTGTTTGAATTTCTTGGTGGGATATGTTTGTTAGTGTATATTATTTATGCTAATGCTTGTTAATTGTATCCAATTTCATGTATGCGTGATTTTGATAATTAGGGTTTATGTTCAAAATTGGGTATTTTTATGTTTGTGTTCACAAGGTCAATTAAATGGGTTGTATATGTTAGTATGAATGCTAATTGATGTTTAAACGTTGAAATTGCAACTCGTATGCATAAATTCTGCATTCTCGATAAGTTAGTGTTTTCGTATGTTTTCGAGAACTTGTGAATGTGAATAAAATGTGGTTTTAACTTTTCCTTTACACTTATTTCGTCAGGTATTCACTCACTGGATTAAAAATTTTTCAAGATAACGTACGTCAAAATGATCTCGAAAATTCTTGTATATGAATTTTCGAAAACTGTGGTTATCGAGAACTCTTGATAACTTTATCGAGAACTCTTGATAAGTTTTCGAGAACTCTCCTTAACAAGGTTATCGAGAACACTTGATAACTTATCGAGAATTCTAGATAGAATTATCGAGAACCCTTGATAAGTTTTTTCGAGAACTTTTCTGGTTTTCGAGAATATTCAGAACAGTGTTATCGAGAACACTCATACATTGAGTTTTCGAAAACCTTTGCTCTTCAAGTTATCGAGAACACTCCTATTGGAACTTATCGAGAACATGGATAAACAAAAGTTATCGAGAACACAGTATTTGATAGTTATCGAGAATACACTTTGCAAAATTATCGAGAACACACTTAGACGAATTTTCGATAATTTTCATTTCTTTTGTAAATTTTCTAAAACTTGTCTAAAGAAGAACACTTCAAGAATCGTTGTATTATTTGTGTTGCATTCAAATATACTTAACTTGTGGATGTGTTTTCATTTCTATGTATTTCTAAGATGTAACTTATAATGTAATGAATTTTGGATGTCTTAGCATAATATCTTAGTTTATACATGTGAAACATTTCATGTGATACCATCTTACTTGTTAATCAATTGGACCTTAATTGCAAAATGTAACAAGTTTATCTATGAATATCAAACATGTACGTGAACTAATGGCTAACGAATTTGGATGTTTGATTTCATGACAATACTTTTACAAAAAACAATGGCTGAACACAACGTAAATGCTCCCGAACAATCTTCCATTACTCACACTCGGTGAAATCGTCCCGGCTGACTACAACATCACAATTGGCCAAAAAATCCACGAATTGACTTCAACAAACTTTGAATTCCTGAAGATTCGTGCAAGATTGTAAAAGACATTCTTCTAGCTCATCCCTGCAAATCTATGCTCACCAAATCCACATCTGTTCCAATCTTCTACATTCATCAGTTCTGGTACACAGCTCAAGCCAACTTGGATGATGAATCCTTCAATGTCACATTGGATCGTCAAGTCTACACCGTGGATCTAGATGTTCTACGAACAGTTCTTATACTTCCCACACCAAAAGAATTCTGTCCTATGTTAACTAAACTTGAAGTCCTGGATTATCTCATTGATCTAGGATACGATGTTCAAGATGAGTTACCACTCACAAAACTGTCAAGGTTCAACGTCAAGTATCTACCACAACCTTGGAGAACATTCTACATGTTGATTGTGAGATCAATTTCTGGTAGAAAAGTGGTCATGAACACCCAAGACTAGAGCATCTACAAGTATTTTGGGGAATGATGAGCATGCAACCAATCAACTTTGCTAGTTCAATAATGAGCGACATGATCCATCACATCTATACAGATCGTGAAAGGAATGTGATGAAGCGAAAAGTGTACCGCTTTTAGGGGGACATTTAAGCCCTAATCCGTAATTATTTGATCAAATATTTCCCTAAATCATTCTTTTTGTCATTTTAGGTACTTTGAAGAGGAATTCTGGAAAAGGAAGCATTTTGGACGTTTTTGGAGCATAAAAGTGAAGAAAATGACAAAGTCTCAAAGTATACTGGAATTAGTACCTGACGGCGTCATGCTTTGGAGTGTGACGGCGTCACGCTTTGACAAACGAATGATGATTTTTACACCAGACGCCCCAGAAAGATTTGAAGATTTAAAGGGTGACGGCGTCACGTTCTATTGGACCTAGGCCGTCACGTTTTGGCACAAAGGGATACGGCCCAGAGAGGCACAAAGGGGGACGGCATCAGAAGTGGATCTGAGCAATCCAAACGTCACACACTAGAACGTGACGTCGTCAGCTTGTAAAATTTATATATACTTTTCTAATTTTCATTCATTAGCGTGCAACTTTTGGGAAAAACCCTAGCTCGTATCCTACAGTATTTTTAAGGGTTTTTCACCCTTGAAACCTTGATGTTCAACTAAAGATAAGTCTTCTTTCAAATCAATCAATATGTCTCTGTGTTGTTTGATTATATCTTACGCTTGTCTTTTAATTAACATGCTAGGCTAGGTCTTTATTGTGTTTGCTTAGATCTAATGAAACCTAGCTATTGATTATATGTTGTTGGTTTGCTTGTGATTATTGTGGTTGGGTGAAGTCGATGTTAGGCTTAAGAAAACTGGCTAACCTCCTATACGGTAACTTGCTTGAACGTCTTAAGAAACATGAATCGGATGTGTACTACGATTAGTTGGTTGTATTTAATGCATGAGCGAATTCTAATGATCCCATGTTAGGAGCTTAAATCGGCTCGACATAGGAGTGAAGTAGGAGCTTATAGAGTTAGGGAAGATCGTACACGGCCCTACGAATGGTTTAAAGGAATACAACCCGTCATCCACATAATCACAACAAACCAATTAACATATAAAAGATAGCTAGGGAGTAAGGAAATCTAAGTAAACACATATTTCTCATATATAAGTTTCACAACCAATTTAATTTTCTTGTTATTTAATTTTATTTGCAAAAGTAGATATTTGGGTTAGTTGGCTAGCAACTAATTCCGCCCACTCCTTCCAAAACCGAGATTTTTACTTGCTTTCATAAAATATAAAAATACAAAAAGAATCATCCCTCAACCCTTATACCTAATTAAAGTAGCTTTTCAAGCCTAACGACACTATTCCCCGATAGAACGATCAATCCCCCGGTACTTGCCACTTCACTATACTACATCGGTCAGGTACACTGCCTGGTGGGGGTTGTAAGCTTCTTAAGATCCCTTGAGAGGTAAAACCTAAGTGCATAGGTTGCAAAACCCACGCATCAAGTTTTTGGCGCCGCTGCCGGGGAATAGTTATTGTTTAGGTTGAAAATTTTATTTTTACTTAGGTCTACTCATTAGAATCCTTTCTAGTGAGATTTTTATTTTTATTCTTCTAGGTTTTCTTTAGTCTATCTTTTTTCTTGTCCCCTTTGTTTGTAAGACCATTTTCATTTGTCATCATGGCGGATGAAATTCCAGTTAGATCACTAACAATAAAGGAATAATTAGTTTACTCGGATAGATTTGTTTCTTGTTGTACCAATGAATTTTTAAGTGATCTTTTGTATATACAAGACGAGGTGGGTGTAAAGTTTGATAGGTTTGACGAATTGTGTGCATGTGTGGCCTCTATTAAACAATCGTTGTTAGGATCAATTCTTTTTAGTAAGACCCTTTGGAAAGATTTTGAGGAAAGCCTCCTAACCATGAACCATAAGTTTAATGAATTAATGGGTTCGTACACATCACAACTTGAGGAAACAATTGAGGAGGATTTAGCCGAACATGATCACATTGAGCAAAAAGACCTAGGTTTTATGATCAATGACTTTGAATCTCAAGGAACACATGATGAATCCTTTAGGCAAATTGAACATAGTGATCAAGTTATTGAGGAAGATTCTTACGAATCGGACTTAAAACTTGAAATGGATAGAGAAGGATTTGAGATACTTAGGAACATGTTTGGGTTAGATTCTACTAAAACACATGATGAGGATAAGGATGAGGTAAATAACAAAAACCTAAAAAGTACTCCACAACTCCCACCATCACTTGAGGAGTACACACCACCCGTGACTTACCCGGAAGAAGTAAAAGAGACTATAGGAACCCCAATAGAGGTAGAGACCTTGGACCAAACACAACTAGAAGAAATAGGTTTGAATACTTGTAGTCATAATCTTTCTTTTAGTTCTATGGAAGTTCCTAGTTTTGATGAACCGGAGCCTCAACCAAAACCGTTACCTAATCTTCACTCCTTAGATGTGAATTTAGGAATTGAAAAAGGTCCCGATCCACCCATCAAACCATATAGTACGGGTAATTTTACGTTGGAGGTAGTTGACTTTAAGCCTTGTAGAGAGGAAGCTAACATAGGAATGAACCATAACCTTACATACTTACATCACCCATTCATGATTGATCACAAGAAACATTATGGGTTTAAACCGGGTTTATTAGGTCAAGATGGATTTCCATCTAGGAGTCTCTCGAAGTTGATAGAAGATGATCCCTTCTTAGGAGAAAACTTCAACTCACCCATTGATCCAATTGAACTAGGTAAGGTTATGATGAAAGGAGCACACCCATTTAAGCATATAATTCATCCACCACTTTGTCCTCACGAGGAATATTTCCACCCTAAGGGTGTGTATCGCTACTTCCACCCGTACTTAATCTTATGTGTAGGGAAAACCTCCCCTATTTCTGTTAAATAAGGGTAGAGTGAGGCTCGTGACTCGAACAAAAACAAGCGCTTCTTAGGAGGCAACCCAAGTGAACAAGCAGAATAACACCTAGAACTGACAGTAAAGCAGTCTACCAAACACCCCTTAAACTCTAAGTTACACTATGTTTTTGGTTTCTTATGCTTAAAGCTACTGATATTAAACTCTAAACAAGTTCCCTAAGCTTTCTTAAAACCAAATGAACCATTAAATCTAACCCAGAACTTCAAGAACATGTAAATGCAAATTATGCTAAAATATGGCAGTTAACTATTAAGTTTCTAATAGCAAGCTACAAAACCACTACTAATAATCAAATAGGCCACTAAAACAAGAACATAAACAGCAAATAGACAGACAATAAACAAACAAAACTGAGATCTATACTAAACAAGCAAGTAAGTATACTAAGGTTGAAAAATTAAAATGAGAACTTACTAAATACACCTCANTAGGTCAAGATGGATTTCCATCTAGGAGTCTCTCGAAGTTGATAGAAGATGATCCCTTCTTAGGAGAAAACTTCAACTCACCCATTGATCCAATTGAACTAGGTAAGGTTATGATGAAAGGAGCACACCCATTTAAGCATATAATTCATCCACCACTTTGTCCTCACGAGGAATATTTCCACCCTAAGGGTGTGTATCGCTACTTCCACCCGTACTTAATCTTATGTGTAGGGAAAACCTCCCCTATTTCTGTTAAATAAGGGTAGAGTGAGGCTCGTGACTCGAACAAAAACAAGCGCTTCTTAGGAGGCAACCCAAGTGAACAAGCAGAATAACACCTAGAACTGACAGTAAAGCAGTCTACCAAACACCCCTTAAACTCTAAGTTACACTATGTTTTTGGTTTCTTATGCTTAAAGCTACTGATATTAAACTCTAAACAAGTTCCCTAAGCTTTCTTAAAACCAAATGAACCATTAAATCTAACCCAGAACTTCAAGAACATGTAAATGCAAATTATGCTAAAATATGGCAGTTAACTATTAAGTTTCTAATAGCAAGCTACAAATCCACTACTAATAATCAAATAAGCCACCAAAACAAGAACATAAACAGCAACTAGACAAACAATTAACAAACACAACTGAGATCTATACTAAACAAGCAAGTAAGTATACTAAAGTAGCAAAATTGAAATGAGATCTTACAAAAGCATCCCCCTCAGCTCAAACAGAGGGGGTTCACTAAGCTTGCCTATCTTTAAGATAGGCTGAGACCTTCCCTTTCTGTCTCAAACTATCAATGTTCCACCAGAATTCACCATGAACCAAAGGTTGACCACAGTTTGACTTTTTATGAGATTTGTGAGTTTTTGAATATTTTCACTAAATTCTACCTTACTAAAGCTAGATAAGCTAGAATAAGGTTGAATAAACTATAAAAAGCTTAGATGTAAGCAAGAATCAAGTAAAGTAAACATCTTTTTGGATTTTTTATATTTTTCTAGTTTTTTTTTGTTTTTATAAAAGATGCTTAAACACTGAAACAAAGTTTATAAAAGCATCAGGAAGATTAAAAGGGGTTTTTAAACACAGAAATTAAGCTACTTTAACTAAGATTTATATAAAATACCAATGGAGTAAAAAGATTAAACACGACTTTAACTAAAAACTTTTATTCATTAAACTGGAATTACATGATCATTAAGCTAAGAATACAATTCAAAAGTAAATTTGACAGCATTTTGTTATCTAAAAAACTACACACGAAAATGAGAGGAACAGGGTCCTATTTATAGCGGATGAGGGGTGAAGGGTGCTAGGGTTTCAGAAGCTGCTAGAACTCAATTCTTGGCCACATAACCTTGTCCTTATCACAATGTCGACATCCCACCAATTTTTAGCCGTTGGAATCATCCTTATCTTCATTCCACGTTTCTTCAACCAATCACTGAGCTTCAATTAGCCACGTGGGAATAGATATGACAACATTATCTGACTTGTCAGGGGTTCCAGAAGGTTTCAAACCTCGTACTAGAATCTTGGGTGAAAATGGTGTGTGAGCAGGGTAAATGGTGAGGAAGACGTACAGTAAAATGGCGCGTTTGTTTTTATTTTAATTGGTTGTGGGTTGGGAGGTGGGTTACGGGCTTAAGTAAAAGGGTTGTGGGCCTATGTTTCTTTTGGGCCAGGTGGGTTAAAGGTGTAAAGGGATTTAGTGGGTTAATGTTATAAAAGGTTTAGTGAAAATGTGTTAAGTGGTAGTGTAGGATCCGGTTGTAGTAGCAATATAATCATAGGGACCATAAGTGTATTTTCTGAATTCACAAGGACCAATGCTGTCATTCTTCAATAATAGTATCCAAGGACTATTTGTGACACTTCTTAATTGCTGAAGGGCCATAGATGTCATTTTTTCAAAATTCATCTTCAAAAGGACCATAATTGACAACTTTGAAACTTGGAGGGCCAAATATGTAATTTCTTCAAACTTAATCTTCAAGGACCAATTTTGTCATTTCTGAAACTTTGAGGATGACTTTGGACATTATGAGCTCAAATTTGACCACTAGCTTCCCCGGCTCCGGCTATTGACTCTTTTCCAAATCTCGTGCTCGTTTTGTCACTTTCTTGTGATTTTTCGTCCTTTTCTTATAAATCCATGCCTGCACATTCAAAAACACAAAAACACAAGTATTTGGCATTTATGGGTTAGTTTTTGGTTTATTTTGTCGGGTTTTGGTCAATAAAAGGTATGTGTATTGTTAGGATCATATTCAGTCAAGTCTCGGTCATTTCAGTCAATGTAATAGGTTGCTAGAAATATCACAATTATCTAAGTTATTTAGTTACTCGTATGGTTTAATGTTTAAGTCTAATAAGATGTCAAATGGGCCTTAAAGCCCACGACATAGTAAGATAGGGAAGAAGGGAATGTTGCCCTACTCTTCTCCTATAAATAGGACATCAACTCTTCATTGTAAAATGTTGGTTAATTTCGTATCTTAAGAAAACTCTTGCTCTTTCATCTTTCATATTGTTATTAATCAACCAAGTCTAATTCTCATCTCATTTCTCTTATAAGATTACTTGTGTTTACTAATATGGTGACCTAACAAGTGGTATCAATCGCTAGAAGAAGGTGTAGTTTATTTTTTTTGTGTTATACGAACCATAAACACGTTTTTACTCTCGTTGAAATCAAAAAGTTTGCAATTTTCTTGCTTCTTTTGTGTCTTTATCACATATTTGTTACCAAACTTTTGTTTGAAACCAAAACAAACGACAAAGTTTCAAAATTTTATGTTTTCTTTTGATTCGTATATTTGTACTTTTTATCAAAAATTTTCAAATTTTTGTTAAATAGTTCAAGTTTGCAACTTTCATTAAGATTTCATCATTTTAATGCTAGTTGTATAAGAATCTTGGATTAAAAACTTGTTTTAGGCTTGCTTTTTCACAAAAGAAAAATATGCATTTTGGCTACTTATCGAGGACTTCAAACCCTCTTTTATCGAGAATCTCTAAAACCTTTTATATCGAGAAACATAAACCCTTTTTTATCGAGATCTTTCGATATTACTACTTAAGTGTTTTTGTTACGTACTCAGTGCTTTTCTCTCTTGTATAAGAAAGAAAACACTTCGACATATTGGATAGTTTCGTTATTGTATAATCTCAAAACTTTGGATACTTGTTATCGAGGAACTGAGGTTATCGAGAACTTCACCATTTATCGAAATCAATTCATTGTTTTCGAAATCTTGTGAATCTATCGAAATTACTTTCAGCTACATCGAAAACATACTTTGTCTCCTTTGAACAAAAGATCTCGCTAATTGTCTCCAACTTTTCTCGATAATTTCCTTTTATTGAGAATAAAGTGAGTTATCGAAATCTTTACTGTTTTATCGAGAACTTCAGTTTATTGAGATTACTTGGACTTTAACAGTTTATCGAAATCTTCCAATTACCAAGCATCGAAATCTCACTTAGTTTTGGGGATTTGCCTTAAGTACTATACCTTCTACAAGATCCATAAACCACAAGTTTTCAATCATGTCTTACGTACCATACTCTGAAGCTCCATTTCAACACCCTCTATACATCAATGCTCGTCATCATCTACTGTGTGGAACTGCATATACTCCTCCATTTTTGCTATCAGAACCATACCATGTTTGGAAAGACAGATTTCTGCAATGGCTTCAAACACGTCCACATCCTGATCTACTGCTAAAATCAATCAAGGATGGACCATATCAGATGAAATTCATTGCCGACACTGAAGGAAATATCACACTTCAAACTCGTGATGTTCTGTCTGGCACTGAACTAGATCAATACAATGCTGATCATGAAGCTGCATGGTTTATCACTACCGCTCTTCCTAATGCCATGTACACTAAGCTGGAAGTTGATGCAAGTGCTCAAGAGCTGTGGAACCACCTTGCTATCATGCACAGTGATGAGGACCCTACTGTCATCACTGATAGACTCATTCGATCTTGCTTACAGAGAAAGTTTCCTAAGACTATTCTTCCTGCACCAATCATCATTCATGGGTTCACCTACACTAATGAAGGCTTTGTCTTAGACAACTCTAGTGAGCATACTTCAGAAGATCCTCATACTCATCAAATGATTATGCAACAATTTGAGCAACTTGGTGTGTCATCCACTGCACTTACTAGTGTACCATCTTGAAGCATCACTACCTACTCTTCACAGGAGTGCCTACTATCTTCAGAAGTACCTATCAGCTCTCAAAGATGAAGCAATTGCACGAAATCAACAACAAAAAGATCAGATGACTGTTATGGATACTACTGATGATATGCTGTTGATGACTGACACAGATGAATTTCAGGTAATAGACTCAGGCCCAGTGTATGACACTGACGGTCAGTCTCAGGTATGTGATAACTCATGTCTCATTCACGACATTGTCTCTCCTTCTGTCTCAGAAACGAATGAGGTCCAAGTTGTTCAATCTGATTCCCCGTTATCTACTCTTGAGAATGATCAAATGTCCACAGTGGTTATATTTGATGACTATGATCAAATGAATCCAGTTGATACATTTGATCATCCTACTATCACACTGACTAATGATAACGATGGTCAACTTGAACCACATGAACCTTTGAACGATTCAGAAACAAATCTCAGACAACTTCTTTTGATTTGTCAAAATTAGAATATCCAATGCCAGGGGTTGAATGCAAAATTAAACGCTAAGAATAAACTTTTATCACGAGAACTTGAGCATTGTAAACTACAACTAAAGATTTTTGAAACAAAAGATGCTCAGGAAACAAGCTTAGATCTAATCACTCAAAACGCTAACGACTTACATAATAAACTAAGCATGATCAATGAAGCTCCTTTATTTCAATACTTCAGATCTGTCATAAATGAAATTAAGTTGATAGATACTGCCATTGAACGCAATTCTGAAGTCACGGTTGCAAATTTCATGTCACCCGTTGCTAAAGAAAGGCGTGAAATGTTTGAAACTCAATTTTCTCCACCGCTTAAACGTTTGTATTCACACACCTGCTATTGGGAACAAGAATTAAAAAAGGAAGTCAAAAACATTCTCAATGTTTGTCACGAAACAGAACGGTCATTTTTTAAACTCAAACGTCAAAATCAATTTTTGCAAAATGAAAATGATCAACTCTTTGAACGTGTCCTGAATTATGATATTATATCTGTGGTAATGAATTCTCTTTATGAATGTGGTACTGATATGCTTGTTTCTGAACACTGTGATGATATTGGGTTGTTGAATAAAACAGTTGAGACATTAAAAAATGAGAACATGAGTCTCCGACAACAAAATGATGATGTGCAGAAAAAACTTTCAGATGAAATCTTTCAACTCAACAAAAAACTAGAATGGTGTCAAAACCAAAGTCTTGTTTTTGAACTTGAATTGCAAAATCTTAAAACTTCGACATCTTTTTCAAATGAAAATGAGGAACTTAAAAGTCAGATTTCTAAATATGAAAAAGAGATTGCTGAATTGCAAGAAGTAACAGATTTTTGGCAAAAGAGTCGAGATGAATATTTCTACTTAAACCGAAAGCTTGACAGCACAATTCAGGACAAAACGCACATCATTATTGAATTGAAGGAGAAAATTAAAAATCTTGAAAAGAAAAAGTCTGCAAATACTAAGATTGTTGCACCAGAAAAACATAGGACAGATAACACTAGTAACGATACAGCTATTCATAATTCTAACATGAGTTCTTCCACCTCTCCAGGACTAGTTATCCCTCCTAGCGTTAGCAGATCCAAGCACCAAAAAGAGAAAAAGAAGAATAGGAATTTGCGACGTAAGAGAGAGAACTTAAAAGCTATGGAAGTAGAAGCTCACCCTAGGAATTTGAATAATAATCATGTTACTATAGATTTAGATTGTGATTTGGCAACTTGTAATCCGAATCTGTCTGTAACGAATGATGTATCTCGTACTTCTTTATCGTTTAATGCATCTTGTGTGTTTTGTCGTAAATCTATGCTATCTGGTGATCACTCTAAGTGTGTTGCTACTTCTCTTTTAACACGTCTTAAGAAACTTACAAAAGGCAAAAAATCTAGGCCCACTACTGCTTCCAAATCTAAGCTAGGATTAACGCCCCCTGTAGTTTCTGAGGATGTAGTTGCTACCCCTGTAGTTAAGCCCAGCAATCCTAAGAACTTGCCTTCACTTAGCGAATTCACTAAGAAGAAAGCGCAATCTAGTTGGAAGTGGCAGCGTTGGTTAACTAAGATGCATAATTTTGCTTGGATTCCTAAAGTTGTTATATCATGTGTTTCTAACCAACCGGAACCCACTACTTCATCGGGTTCCACCCTTACCATTGTGCCATCGTCGTCTCCTTCGTGTGATGCAGGTGGTGCAAATCATTCTCTGGATTGTTGATAGCGGATGTACCCGACATATGACAGGCGATCTCAAACTGTTAAGAAACTTTGTATCAAAGTTCATTGGTACTGTCAGATTCGGGAATGATCACTTCGCTGCTATTATGGGGTATGGAGATTATGTCAGTGGGAATATTGAAATCAGCCGTGTATACTATGTTGAAGGTCTTGGTCACAATCTCTTTTCAGTCGGTCAGTTTTGTGACGGTGACTTAGAAGTTGCATTCAGGGAGAAAACTTGTTTCGTACGTGATCTACAAGGGAACGATCTAATGTCCGGCACTCGCAGCAACAGTCTTTATACCATTTCAATGTCTGATATGATTGCTTCCTCTCCCATCTGCTTACTTTCTAAGGCCGAATCTACAAAATCATGGTTATGGCATAAACGAATGTCACATCTCAACTTCAAAACCATGACTGATCTGGCTCGACACAAATTGGTTGAAGGACTCCCCAGATTCAGATACGCTAAAGATCACCTTTGTCCTGCTTGTGAACAAGGGAAGAGCAAACGTGCACATCTTGCTTCAAAACAAGAACCCAGTACGGATCATGTTCTTCAGCTATTACATATGGATTTGTGCGGACCAATGAGAGTACAAACGATCAACGGGAAACGTTACATTCTTGTCATAGTAGACGACTTCTCAAAATGGACTTGGGTCTACTTTCTTCGTACTAAAGACCAAGCTCCATCCATGATAGTCACTTTTCTCACCAAAATTCAAGTTCAGCTTAGAAACACCGTCAGAATCGTCAGAACAGACAATGGAACTGAATTCAAGAATCAAACCCTTCGGGATTATTTTGAGAAGGTAGGTATTGTTCATCAAACATCTATTGCTCGGACTCCCGAACAAAATGGCGTGGTCGAAAGACGAAACCGTACTTTAGTGGAAGCCGCCCGCACAATGCTGATCAATGCACAACTACCAGACTATCTTTGGGCAGAGGCCGTCTCAACAGCATGTTATACCCAGAATCGATGTATGATCAACAAACGACACAATCGCACACCATATGAACTTGTCCACAAACGTAAGCCCAATGTTCAACACCTTCATGTCTTTGGTGCACTATGTTACCCGAACAACGATCGTGATGACTTTGGAAAGCTTAAAGCTAAGGCTGATGTAGGAATCTTTATTGGCTATTGTGAAAATTCTAAGGGATTTCGGATATACAACCGTCGGACCAGAGAGATTCAAGAGACTATACACGCTAATTTTGATGAGCTCACTGATATGGCTTCTGAGCGCAACAGCTTAGGACCCGAACTTAACCGTTTAAATTTCCCAGATCGTTCAGATGCACCTTTACCTTTAACCCGTCAAGAATTGGAAACGTTGTTCACTCCACTGTTTGATGACTCTTTTGAGAATCGTGCACAAAATGTATCCACCGATTCCGCTGCTCAACCTGCCACTATTCCAGTGCCTGATACACCCGTTACTACAACTACTGTAGAAACTGATGCACCTCCAACAGATTCACCAACAGCAGATGAACAGACAGACTCCAACTCATACAATGCACCTGAAGATCTGAATCAACAAGAAGTACCCGAACCTGCAAATTACGATCCCAATGCATTCTTTAATCCGTTTGCACCGACTCCCAACCTTTCCGATATTCCAGAGTCGTCAACACGGGATTTGGAATCAACTAATGTGCAGCAGTTCCATAACCCTCACCCTTCAACACATCATTGGACACGTGATCACCCAATTGTCAACATTATTGGTCATCCCCAAGCTCCAGTGATGACTCGACAGAAACTTCACTCAGATGCCGAACACTGCATGTATGCACTCACCGTCTCTTATGCCGAACCAAAAAGCATTAAGGAAGCAATGACACATGATAATTGGATTGAGTCTATGCAAGAGGAATTCGACTAATTCAAAAGACTAGAAGTCAAAGCACATCGATCTCCGATATCATTTCATCAAGGAGCACGTCGAGAAGGGTACGGTAGAGTTATACTTCGTGGGTACCGAATACCAATTGGCAGACTTGTTCACTAAACCTTTACCACCGGCTAGGTTCACTGAACTCGTTTACCGAATTGGTATGCGTTGTTTGACTCCAGATGATTTAAAATCTCTTCTGGAAAACTATTAAAGGAGTCAAACACCAAAAATATCTTTTGTAAAAAAGTTTTCAAAAACAATAGAAAAAATTGAAAAACCATAAAACCACAAAAAGATTTTCTTTCATTTCGTTTCGTACTTTTATTTCATTTTGTTCACAAATGCAAGCACACGATCTCGTTCAACACTTTGGTCTCTCAAAATTTTCCATATTTTTACGACCAAATGTTGAGGGGGAGAATGTTCGTCAAAATTTCTCAATTTTACTCAAAGACGTGCACTTGCATTTTGTTTAAGACATAAGACTTTTTGCTTTTAATTTTGGTGGTATTTCACGAACTGCAGTTAAGTCAATTAAGTTTGACATTTCTTCCTATTAGGTTATGCCTTAGAAGTTATTATTGCCATAAGTCGCTAAGTTAACCGTTTAGACTTTTAATTAGGACTTAAAATAGAAAACATGTAGTTAAGGGACTTAAGTTGCCAAGATGTGAAAGATTCAAAAATTACACTACTAACCAATCACCCCCTTCGTTTTTCCTTTTTATCAAAAACAAAAATTATTACTTCTCTCACTAACATCACACGGCCAAGATTCAAACTCATAATCCATTCCATAGATCTTCAAAAAGTAAGTCATTTCATGATCTTTGTGTTAATACAACATAGGGTTTTTATGGAATTTGAAAATCAATGGTTAGATTTTGCGTAATTTGCATCTCGAGACTTAGGGTTTACGCAAATATTGAGATTCATGATTATGGATGATTAGGTTGATTAATCATAGGGCTTTTGTGTTATACACTGTCCTCATCATGCTAGCATGCTCTAATCTTAACCTAAAACATGATTTAATGAATTTCGATGATCTTAGGTTTTCGACAAATTGGGTTTTTGAGAGGAAGTGTTAGTTTGTTTGATTTAAGTGGTGGGATATGTTAGTTAGGTGTATGAGAACATGTGTATATGCTTTAATTGTCTCAATATCATGTATGTTTGAATCTAGATGTTCTTAGGGTCTCGTTGTTTTGGGTATTTTTAGTGTGTTGTTATTTGTACTAATTCAGTGATCCCAACATGTTTCTATATGCTTTAATTGTATGAATTAATTGATTAAACAACATGAATCCATCTAACGTATGATCTAGATAGTTTAGGGCTTATGAAAGTTATCGAAATCATGTGTGTGCTTGTTGTTTGTGTGAATAACTTTGTCATTTTGCTTAATTGTCTCAGGTTCACACAAGGAATCAACAAAATATCACAAACGTATGTCTACATGAGTTCTCGAAAATTCTTGTATAAGAATTTTCGAAAAGTGATTTTTATCGAGAACATTTATCGAGATCCTTCGATAAGTTATCGAGAAACCTCATAACTTAGTTATCGAGATCTCTTTATAACTTATCGAAATCTCTCAATAAGTGTTATCGAAATCACAAGGTTTTCGAAATCCCTGATTTATCGAGATCATGGAAAACTGTCTTATCGAGATCACTGGATTCAAGTTATCGAGAACATTTGTCTGACTAGTTATCGAGATCTTTCAGTTTGAAAGTTATCGAGAACTCTCAATACAAATGTTATCGAGATCACTGAATTGGAGAGTTATCGAGAACACAGATTTACAAGTTATCGAGATCACACTTAGAATAATTTTTGAAAAGTTTGTATAACATGTAAACTTTATAAAAACTAAGTTGTATTCTTGTGAACTTGTATTCATGTGTATGTGACCATTGCATCATTAACTTGTGGATGTTTAGTGATTGTGTAATCTATTAGATGTACTTAATTTGCATAATGTGTTTTGAATGCTTATCGTTACGTCTTAGATTATATGCAATTTATCATCGTCATAACAACATCTCACGTGTTTAATGAACTTTGCATGCAAAATGGAATATGAATGGCCTTAAGTATCAAACTCGAACGTTAACTTACAAACTAACAAGTTGAATGTTTGATCTTATGACATTACATTTTCAGTACACAATGGCTCAACAACAACAACAAGGAGAAAATGCACCAGCACAGAACCTTCCACTCATCACTCTTGGTGAAATTGTTCCTGCTGACTACAATGTTACTATTGGCAACAACAACGCTCGCATCGACTTCAACAAGCTCAGAATTACTGAAGATTCTTGCCGGATAGTCAAAGACGTTCTTTTGGCACATCCATGTAAGAGCATGCTAACGAAGTCTGCTTCTGTTCCAACCTTCTACATCCACCAATTCTGGCACACTGCTAAGGTCAACTTGGACGATGCTTCATTCAAAGTCACTCTTGAACGACAAGAGTACGAAGTTGATCTTGATGTTCTAAGGACGGTTCTCATGCTTCCTACTTCCGAAGAGTATGAACCAATGTTGACAGAGATTGAAATACTCGACTACATGATTCAGCTTGGTTATGATCTAGAAGAGTCCTCCAAATTAATATTGTCCAAATTCAACGTCAAGTATCTACCTCAACCTTGGAGAACTTTTTACATGCTAATCATTAGATCAATCACGGGACGGAAAAGTGGTCATGAACATCCCCGACTATCCCATCTGCAAGCATTCTGGGGGATGATGAGCAGGGCTAACATAGACTTTGCCGACCCAATCATGAGCGACATCGTCTTTCAGATCCACACAACTGGTCGAACCATGATTCCTTTCTTGAGGTTCACCAAAATGCTCATTGACTACCTCTGCGGCAAAACTCCTGAGTTTCGCCAAAGAATGTTTGACCGTACCGAAGACAAGCACAATGTTGTGGACGATTACAAGATTGCTTTCGTCAAGTCTATTCAGTTCACTCCAAGGACTAGTGGCGTGAGAATACCAGACAATCTTCTGAATGACAAAATCCTTGAATCTTCGAACTACCGAATCTACGACTTGGCCTACAAAGCCGGGAGAGTAGGCATTTCAGAAACCGAAGAAGTTCCTAGATACATAAGGGAGACTCGCAGCAAGAGAGGTGCAAAGTCTGGAAGCACCAGCAGTACTCCAACTTCTAAACAACCTAAGTCCAAGCCTGCTGCAACCCCGAAGCGAAAAGTCATTAGGAAGAAAGTTGCCACACCTGAACCATCACCACCACCATCAAAAGCTAGTGGGTCAGAATTTGGCTCCGAAACTGAAACCGAAACCGATGAAGAAGGGGACTATGAAAGAAGGTATACAGCTCAAGAGGATCCTGAACTCGAACTGGCAAAACAAATAAGTCTAGGAACACTCACTGAGCAACAACAACAACCTAGTGCGAAAGGAATAGTCATCCGTGAACCTGGGCATGATGATGAAGAAACTTTACAACCTGAACCTGAACCCTTGCCTGACAAAGGTAAACTGAAAAGCATTATCGTTGACACACGAAACCTGGAAACGGAAGAGCAGAAAAAGATCAAATTGGCTGCTCGTCTCAACCTTCAACTACTACAAGCTCATCAGCAACAACTAGAACTCCAAGCTAGAGAAGGTGGTTCTAGCCGTACCATGATATCTCCAACAGCAATTGAAACAACAACCGAACAACCGGAAAAGGATGTTGAGGGAAACACTATCATGAAAGACGCTGGAGAAGAAAAGGCTGCAGATGAACAACTAAAGGAAACTGAGACAACACCTCTAGAGTTTGAAGCCAAAGGTCAGGAAGAAAAGGAGTTGACTAAGAAAACATTAGAGGAAACGGCAGAGGAAAATCTTGATGATCAACCTAACAATCAAGATCAAGATGAACAATTCTTCGATGCCGACATGCCATCACCGCCAAAGGAAAGGTCTCCGACACCCGAACAACCTCCAATCCCTCAAGGTTCTCCATCTAGAGATCCAACTCCACATCATTCAGAATCAGACAAACAAGCAGAATCATCATCATCATCAGACCAGTCACCACCACCATCACCAAAAGCAAAGTCAATTCCAAAACCGAGAATGAAGAAAGCTAGTCTGGAAACAACCAAGGCATTTCTACGGGCAAGGCATGCTGCGGGAACTTCAAGAACTAGGAGAACACCACAACAACACGATGGTGATCAGCTCTCAGATGAAGTAAAAGAGCTAAAGCAGACAAAAGCTCAGGTTGATAAGTACAAGTAAGCTGATATGAGTGAGATGATCAGAAAATACACCAATGAATACTTGGCTTAGAATCTCGTGACTGCAGTATCTCCAGAGTTGTTTGAACTTCTGAGACCCATCAGAAAAGAGCTGAACACCAGGATTCAAGAAAACATCGTCAAAACGCTTCAGTCAACACCTTTCTACCTTCAAACGAACAGGCCTCCTACTGAGCCTGAGGATCTAACCATAGAACAACTGGAAACATTGTTAGCTTCCAAACTCACTGAGAAGGAAGAAAAGACCGATGAAGAAGCAGCATTGCTTGAATCCCTAAGAGCAACCGAGTCATGCAAAGAAGCCGCTGGCAGACGCAAACGTCCTAGGAAAGACGATGATCCGGACACAGACTCACAACATAAGAGAACCAAGTCTAGCCGCGAACCATCATCATCCAAACAACCACCAGCATCAAAGGCTTCCACCCGCAAACCGCAAAGTTCAGCATCCAAGTCTGGACCTACAACAGCAAAGAACTAGGGTTACGCTAGTTATAGAGATTCTGTGAACGTGATGTTTTGATGTTGTAACCATAGGGCTTTTGTGCTTATTAGTATTATAATCATGCTAGGTTACTCTAATCATAACACAAAACACGTTTGTTTGAATTTCGATGATCTTTGTTTTCGATGTGTTGGGTTTTTGAGAGTTAGTGATGTTTTGTTTAATATTAGTGGTGGGAATTGTATGTTAGGTTAGTAAGAACATGCATGTATACTTGAATTGTTACAATTTCATTCGTGGTATGATCTAGATATTCTTAGGATTTCGAAGAATTGGGCATTTTTGATGTGTTGTTATTTAGTCTAACTCAGTGCTTAAAACATGTTCTTATATGCTTGAATTGTATGAAACCAGTAATAATACAACATGTTTCCTTTTAACTTGAAATCTAGATAGATTAGGGTTTATACGTGTTGTCGAGAACATGCATGAGAATGTTGTTTGTGTTATTAACTATGCTTTTGTGCTTCATTGCTTCAGGTTCACACAAGGATTCAACAATTTAACACAAACGTATGTCTACATGTATTCTCGAAAATTCTTGTATAAGAATTTTCGAAAAGTGACTCTTATCGAAAACACTTATCGAGATCCCTCGATAAGTTATCGAGAAACCTCATAACTTAGCTTATCGAGATCTCTTTATAACTTATCGAAATCTCTCAATAAGTGTTGTCGGAATCACAAGGTTTTCGAAATCCCTGATTTATCGAGATCATGAAAAACTGTCTTATCGAGATCACTGAGATTCAAGTTATCGAGAACATTTGTCTGACAAGTTATCGAGATCTTTCAGTTTGAAAGTTATCGAGAACACTCAATGCAAATGTTATCGAGATCACTGAATTGGAGAGTTGTCGAGAACACAGATTTGCAAGTTATCGAGATCACACTTAGAATAATTTTTGAAAAGTTTGTATAACATGTAAACTTTATAAAATCTAAGTTGTATTCTTGTGAACTTGTATTCATGTGTATGTGACCATTGTGACATTAACTTGTGGATGTATAGTGACTGTGTAATCTATTAGATGTACTTAAATTGCATAATGTGTTTTGAATGCTTATCGTTACGTCTTAGATTATATGAAATGTATCATCGTCATAACAACATCTCACGTAGTTAATGTACTTTGCATGCAAAATGGAATAGGAATGGCCTTAAGTATCAAACTCGAACGTTAACTTACAAACTAACAAGTTGAATGTTTGATCTTATGACATTACATTTTCAGTACACTATGGCTCAACAACAACAACAAGGAGAAAATGCACCAGCACAGAACCTTCCACTCATCACTCTTGGTGAAATTGTTCCAGCTA
>LBNU01033272.1:18473-33185 GCA_014162995.1 Artemisia annua
TAAAAGTGATCACTTGCTCGAATTTGTGAAGCTTATCTTGATAATTAACTTTGAGCTTCGATTAAGCGTCTCTTTTATTTTCTTGAGCCTTTAAGGAATAAATTCGTCGTCACGGGCTTTTCTTAAGTAAATTTCATCTCTGGCTTGACTTTAGACTCTATTCCACATCTCGTGCTCGTTTTAGGCTTTTTGGTTGATTTTCACGTTGTTTTTGCAATATCCTTCCCTGCACGATCACAAACACAAAAACATGATATCTTTGGCGTTTAACGTTAGTTTTTGGTCATATAAGGTCTGAAAATGGTGAATAAAAGGTATGTGAATAAGCACATACCATTACTCTCACGCCGGAGGATAATCGTGGGAGACAATCCAACGATAAGCCTAACGGTGTCTTTTTGTTTTCTTAGTACGCAGGTCTCAAGTATTACAACCGAATTGGTACTCAAGACAAGGAACGCCCAACTTTTGTATCAACAATAAGTATAGTACTAATTAGGACTTATCAGCGACAATGTTGTCGAAAGCTGGTCTTACAGTCCCCCGGCCAGTGTATCCTGTATTTGCGCCATGTATTCCTCGATTGTTTAAGTCATTGTAACCTAAAATCAAACAAGAGATATCAGTTGATAAGTGTAATTAAAATTAAGTACGAAAAATACAATGTTTATGGTGTTACTGATCAACTAATACGCCATATACAGAAACTGTATATGCCGTATTCAATCTCAAGCAACAATATGCAGTATCCAAATTTCTCAGAATAAGTATACTATGATCAAGATTGATACGCCGTATCAAATAATTAAAAAGTAAGAACGTACGAACGGTACCCGCATAACAACAATAATATACATACAATATGCACATGTCAAAAAAAAAGTAAGAACGTACGAACGGTACCCGCATAACAACAATAATATACATACAATATGCACATGTCAAAGTCTAAAAATACTTCAAAGTCACAATTAAGCCTCAAGCTCGTCAAATTCAAATGTACAAATCATAATTTGTCAAGGTCACACGTATATGTCAAAGTAATACGCCAGGTAATAAAAGCACAACCAAGGTTTTAGTCAAGTACAAATCATGCATTTCACCCCAAAAATTACGTAAGACGAGGCTGTGAAAACTCAACTTCGCGGGTAGTGAAACAGGTATAATAACGGCTTAACAATGAACGCTAGGAGATCCCTTGAACGTGCACTTTCTAACTATGACCTAAGGCAAGTAAATAGTGCGAGACCCTAAACGATATGCTCGAAGAATGTGAAGTTCATTAGTTAGGTCATTCGTCAAGAGTCGTCACTATATTTCACATTTAATTTTACACATAGAATCATGAATCTGTCACAAAAATGAGGTCACTTCGAGTGACCATTTTACCAAGTTTAAAAGTGTTACTGTTCCAACCCTTTACAATTTACATATGTCAAAATGCTTTGTCTTAGGTGTGTTCTTGAATTTTTATAGATTTTATAGTCCTTTAACCTATTCAAATAAGGGAGATAAAAGATTTATCCAATTATGGACATGTATAGGTATTTCAGTGATCAAGGTTCTAGATTACAAATTCAGATTCTAGGGGGTTTGGTGGTGCGTAGGTGGTACGAGAAGAACGGGGATGTCCCGATATACAAGATAGTGAAATAAGAAGAGTTGGCCGGAAAAAGTGGCCGGAATCTGATGGTGTCACCAGAATCTAGCCAGAAAAGATGAAGATGGCTGGAGTTAGGGTCGTCGGCGGGGTAGAGAGAGAAAGGGGGAGAGAGAGTTGAGAATGTGTGTTTTTATTTGTGTAGAAATAAGAAAAAAAAAATGTAATAAAAGAGTTTATATATGTGGAAATGTTAATTAAAATGTGAGGGTAGAAAATAAAACATAGGGGCGGAGGGGGTGTTCCTGTCAATTTGGCTAAACTTTTCACAAAAACGATTCGGGACTCATTTGACATAGCAAACGGACTCGAAGAATTACGAAACTTGCGCCATTGTTCACGATTTCATTTTTCCAATAAAATCAAGTATAAACTTCACAATTTTCACCGAAGCCAATTTAATTCAATATATTTGGCAAATGCAATACGATTTGAGTTTTCTGGTTGTGTTGGTTCAATCAAGGACGTTGAGGCTATTAAAAAAAATTATTTTTTGGGCCTCATGTTTGGGCTCCGTTGAGACCAAATTTTGGACCACACTTATTGACAAATTTTTGACAGGTACTTATTTGATTGGTTCACAATTAAAAATTGTAACAAACATTTTTTTAATATAAATTTTAGTTACAAAACATACCCTGAACTTTTAATATTTACGACTTCTTTATATGACAAACTTTATTTGCCAAATATTTAACAGATACGTGCCGGTTTCGTGAATAAAAAAAATACTGGCAAAAACGCCTCTNAAGCTAACTCATAGAACTATTACCAAAATAAGTTTCAAGTCCTAATATGCATGTATGAGTGAGATATGATCAAAATAAGTCACATGAACAAATATGAAAACCGGGTCAGTTTGACATTTCATTTTAAAACGACTATTGTGAGTTCAATAATTGGTTTCATTATGCAAGGCAACCAGGGTTTTAAAGACAACACATAAACTTAATTTAAGAGGTGGAACCATTCAAAAATATTAAAGTATGATCAAGTTATGGCCTTACAAGTTGACTTACCAAATCTGAGTTAAAAAGACAGTTTGGACAAGACAACCTAAAAGTTGATTCATTTTACGATGGTGAAAAATCCTTTTTATCCAATCTAAAAGTTGATTAGAGTAGCATTTACTCAACAGTTTATATTATTCTAGTTTATTCAACACATTTATATGAGAAACTATTATATATATATTCATTTAAATGAAATGTATGTGGCTTGAAAAATAAAGATTGTTATAAAAGTGTAATAATCTTTATGAGATGAGGATAAAATGTTGTAGCATTGGTAAGATCCGCAAATTGATCGAATGTAAGACAAAAGGCAAATCAAATGTAAACAGTTTATATAGATGATTATGAAAGTCATAAGGTATAAAACATTTGATTATTAGTATCTGGATATTGAAACATATAAGCATTGAAGTATGAAATTGAAGTATGATATGATCATTACTATTGATAATTATAAAGGGTATTGAATCACTGAAGTATGACTTGTCTAGTTATTTGCTATGAAGGATTTGGATTTAATACATTATTTTCTTTGTGTTTTCGTTGAATCTCCAAAAGGTTATATGGGATCGTAATTCATGTATATAACTAATTTGTTTGATCATTCATGACATAAGCATAACATGTTCTTTGATACTCCTTTCATGACATAAGGATAACATGTTCTTAGATACTTAATCTAAAGCGAAATCCACTCCAACAGATGGATGGTGATATTTTTGCCCATCCCAGTTTATATTATCTTTGGTACTTGGGTTTATTTTATTGTGACTCTTCTAGATTTTGCTTATGTCATCCATACTGTTAGTCCGTTTGTTACCATGCGGTTTCGTTAGGGTGTCTTTCTATACATTCTCAGGTATTTTCGAGGCATTCGGTTTCAAACACTGATATTTCCTTCAACATCTTCTTTAGACTTGCGTGCTTATTATAATGCTAATTGACTTTTAGTTTTAATTGAACTTGTATTTTTAATAGTTATTTTGCATTACAAAGATTTTCAACAAAAAAGTTTTAACAACTCATTACATTAAAGATGCTCAAAGTACTTAAAGCTTTTTACAAATAGTACAAACACTTAACAAGAAACTAATAGGCTAAAACAAATCGAAAGCTTAAAAGTTTATGCTCCCAATATCTATTGTGTGGTAGAGAAATTGCATCCCAATAGCCAGAAGGAATAGATTGCAATAGAAGGAATAGATTGCAATGGTCTGTTACTCACTTTCATGGAACATGGATTCAAAAAGGATCAAAAAGCGACGCCACCTAGCATTCTTGATGTGGATTCTGATGTGAGCTTTTGCGAGTCTATATTATAAGGTCGTTCATTGGTTGGTCGTCTTTTCCACTTTTCTCATGTTGGTCGAATTTGTCACTTTGGGTATATGGAATTTGTAACTTTGGGTATAGCAAAAGCTTGTGGTTGCATGACCAAGGCTCACATTCACTTTAGGAATGGTATATGTTCTATAGTTTCTAAATAGAACTAAAATCGTTCCATACAGGTCGTTCTCAAGTCTCTTTGGGCTTTGAGTGAAAATCCAACATAAGCCCCTCAAAAGTCAAAAGTAATGTTAAATATTATAGGTCAACATTTTATATGATACAATACAAACTACTTATATAAACTGTGTAATCATTCTAGCATTATTAGATGCAAAATAGTCGGTCAGAAATTCATAATCAAATTATCCTTTTCCAATTGATGTGATTGCTAATCCATTAAGAATGTCATGTGACTACCGGTCTCAAAAAGGTCGGGTTGATACGACCTAAACCCGATAGGGTTAATGGGTCGGGTTTAATCAAGTTAATTTGACCCGGACTCGATAATCTGATATTGTAATAGGGTCAGGTTAGCGTTGAGTTATTAATTTTATAAGGTTTTTGGGTCAACTCGATAAAACCCTATGTTCTTCTGCTTCTTCTTCTTCTTCTTCTTCTTCTTCTTCTTCTTCTTCTTCTTCTTCTTCTTCTTCTTCTTCTTCTTTTTTTTTTGGCAATAAAATTTAACAGCTTTGTTTTCGTTAAAACCTTTTGTTAGTTGAAAACATGAAAAGTCAAAAGATTTTATATGGAACGATTCATTTTGCACTAGTGGCCTAGTGATACTTTATTTTTTTGGAGTACTCCCATCGTGGTTCTTGAAAATTTGGAAGTCCTGAATATGCCTATTGATACAACTACTAATACACTGATTGGATACCAATTTGTTGCTTCATGTATTCTATTTTGTTGTAGATATGCACGCCTGCAACCATATTTAACTTGATTGTCATATTATCTTTTGCTTGCACTTTTGGTTCGTGCCGAATTATACAAAAAAAAACCTGAATAACCCGACCCAGAACACGTGCGAACACCATAACCCAATATCATATAGGGTTGGATCGTGGATCACATTTTCCAATAAAAAACCCGATAAACCGACCTGATAACACCCTTATATGTACATTTTAAAAGAAATGTCATGCCACATGGCTCTCAGATTATTTAATATCTCATATATGATCCAGTTTAAGATAATCAATCATAAAATAGTTCTATGTTTATTTTCTTACATAATTTTCAATTAATAAAAGGGTATCTAAGAGATGCTTTTTGTGAGAAGATCTTATCAAACTTTTTTGTTACTAGCAGGTTTAGCTGTTAAGAGTATTTAAATTAGTTTACGTGTAAAACCAATAATGTTAATATATTAAGAATTTAATCACCAATAGCACCATGCTTGCGCGTCATGTTAACACTTATTTTTCATCAATTATAACAACTAGTAAACCGGATAGCACGTTGTTGCGATTTTATATAAGAGCATAAGGTGTAATAACTCAAGTTATGAGTTAACATTGCGCCACGTCAGCACCACATTAACTAACATTTCAACATTAACATCAAAAAAATTATCATAACACCATCTTAACGCTGTATAACGCTTGGCCACGTCGGCACAACGCCGGACCAAGCATTGCACCTGATGCTAAGAGTTTTAATTTTTAATCTATGTCCTTTTATGCGCAATTTACACGAGAATCTATACGCTGAACTATTTTATTGATATGACTACTACCAAATATTAAAGTGTAGGAGTATCTGAGTATGTACGTTGACTAATTCTTACAGGTGCATGCATGTATTGATTTCACGTATTGAACATAAAAATTATCAACATGATAATGAAAAACTAAAATTAACATTTGAGAAAGACAAATTCATACATGTAAATTTAATATTTACATATTATGAATCTTGAAAATAAAATAAAATAACAAAATACTAAGTAAAGCTAATTAAACCTCAAATGAAAGAAGTTCTTAAGTGTAACTGAGCATCTAGTTTCATTTTTCTCCAGCTATATGCGATTTTATTGTTTTGAGTTTTGTAGAAAGATATCTTTTTTTGGGTGTTGGAGAAAGATTATCATCATTATCAATATATACATTTGTAAACCATAATCATAAGATAACTGATCAAAGTTAGTTATTATATCCTTTTAATGTGGAACTTAAACACAAGTATTGTTGTAGCGTAGTTGGTTGAGATATCTAATTACAATCAAGATGTCTTGAGTTCCGATCTCTATAACCTTCTTTATTTTTTATTGTTAAAATTTTATGTGAGTTAAATGATTTAGATTATCTCAAGTTTCTTTCGATTATTATATTATCTAAACTCAATTAGCTAGTTGCATGTTGTATATGTTTGTATTTTAATGTTTGTTAATTTTTAACAAAACTGTAACAAGTTTTTTCTTTTTATAAACTTTTGATAAGTATAAAATCAGGCCCGGATTTGGACATGTGCGACATAAGCAACCGTACAGGGCTTTCATTGTTTGAGGGCCTCCGATTTCTATAACTTTAGTATAAGTATAAAATCAGGTTTGGAGGATTTAATAGTGTTAGCATATGGTATAAGAAGAAAAAGAGAAGATTTTTGTTATTGAAAAAAGAAAAAACTTGAGCTTGCATTTTAATGGAGGAAACTAGGGATGGCAACGGGGCGGGGAATGTCAGGGATTGTACTTCCCATCCCCATCCCCGTTTTACACTCTCCATCTCCATCCCCGTCCCCGTCCCCATCGGGGAATTGCTTTACATCCCCATCTCCATCCCCAATGGGGATCGGGGATTCGGGGATTTTCACCCTTATGAAATAACATAAAAATTCTACGAACTCGTCAAAAATATAAAGAATTTTGACTCATAAATTACCTCAACAAACGTAAAAATAGTTATATAATAACAATTTCAATTCAACTTTAAATCATCGTAAACATTGTAACATCAAATATAATATAAAAACATGTATCGTATGTATGTATTTAGACAAAATAGGTAAGTAATATGTAATTTTTACTTATACTTCTAAATCTAAATGTGTTTGATCCTATAAATATCATATATGCATATAAACATACATGTCGATACTCATAAACATATGTACATGTACATATACAAGTTAATCGAGTATGGATAAACATATAAATTTTAAATACTTATACACTACAAAGATCGGGGTCGGGGTCGGGTTCGGGGATTTATGTTATCCCCATCCCCGCCCCATCCCCGATTTAATATTTCAGGGGATTCGCCATCCCCGGTCAACTCGGGGATTCCCAGTCAAATCGGGTTTGGGGATCGGGTCTCCATCGGGTATGGATTTTTTTGCCATCCCTAGAGGAAACTGATAAAATAAGTGTTTTGATGGAGAAAAGTAGAATACAACCCCAAAGTATTGTGTATTGGGCATTTAAATTAAAATTTGTCTTTTCTCTCTAACAATTTAATTAAAATTCTAAGATAACCCTTGTTTTTACAATTTGAGATTTCAACCCTTAGCCCAATTTAATGTATTTAGGGCCCATTTGGTTTATAAGTGGTATTGAATTTAGATTTATATTTGGATTTAAATTTAGATTTGGTGTGTAGGATTAGGAAAGAGAAATTATATTAATTTAATAAATATAATAATAAACTTAAAATTTAATATATTATATAAAAATAAAAACTGCAATTTTATTATATTAAAACAAGAAAGAGAAAGAGACAGCACAAAGGATGGTCCCACACTTTGCAGAAAACCGAGCTTCTACCCTATCTTTTTCAAAAGCTTAGTTTTATTAATAAAATATTTCAAATCTAAAGTTAAAAATTCAACCAAACGCTTGATTTGTCTTTTCAAATGCAAAACCCACCCTATCCCTGCAAACCAAACGGGCCCTTAATTCAATATCTCTTGCCCAAAAGTTTATAGTATTAAATCTTCACACAACAATATTTTCGAGTGTAAAATATGAGACACCGTTCTTTATAAAAATGTGTAATATTTTAGAAGTTTAATGGGGGAAAGTATTTGAATATAAATTTTCTTTTTCTTTTTTTCTTAAGAAAGGCAGATTTGAATATGATTAACCGGTTGTTATTTGATCGATACTAGTATCGTTTGCTAATTTTATAAATATTTTTTTATAGTTAAAGGGCTTTTTTGAGATTGTAGCACAGGGCTTTCAAATTTCATGATACGGCCCTGCTGGTACCATGTATTATTTTGGATCAAAAGTGTAGATTGGTAGGGACACCTCAACCCTGTATACTATAATTGTACCCATCAACCCTACCCAGCAAAAGTTTGATGCCTGTGAAATACCTCCACCCAATACCCAACTATGCTGTGAAATGGATTCGAACTCGCGTCCTTTGTCGGATCAAGACATTACATGGCTGGGCCCAGGCTTCTAAAGTAGCTGGTGGGCAGCTGCACTAAGCTTCTAAGGTACCATGTATTATATTACACGTTTAGATTTTTTAAAACTTCTTAACTTTTTCGTCTTTAAACAAAAAAACTCATGCATCATAAGGATTTTCGTTGATAGAAAGCCACGCCAACAGTTGTTAGCAGTCAAATTCCGCAAAGAAGCGCACCCAAAATTCCAAATAACACTCGATTTTTTTAGAAAGCCAACAATTCATAAGGAACCTAAAAAGAAATACGTTATATTATGTTATATCTTAGAAAAAAAAACATTGACCAATCTATTTTACTTGTTGCGCTATTATACACCGTTTTTGGGGTTCAAAAACAACGTTGTTTTCTTTTTCTTTTTAAAATTATTTGCTTGGATGGGAACGACGTCGTTCCATTTTTTTTAAATAACTTTTGGTTAAAAGGATGTCGTTTTGGTGCGTTTTAGATATGGCTCATATCTACCGCTTAACACACAATTTCACACAGACTGTTTGTCTCTATCATATCATTGTGATTGGAAATTGATGGTACTTCGGCCTTCTCTTTTTTCATTTGGGAATATTTATTTTTGTTTGTTTAATGTTTGTTATGAGTATTTAAGTTTTTATTTGGTTCAGTAGATTCTTTTGAAAGTTCATTTAAGGTCTTTCTAAGATAAAGATTTTCTAATTCCAAAAAAGAAACTTGAGTCACTCAAAATCCACATTTTTATTCTCACAACTTGAAGACTCTGATTCGATTCATACACAAGCTCTTGATACCAAATGTTTTCCCATAATCAAGCCCTAATCATACAAATTCTAGAGAGAGAGAGTTGGTGCAGGCGCGTAAACTAGAGAGAAAAACGTATTTCATGTAAATAGTGTAAAGTTTACGTATATAAATCAATTAAATATGTCCGGATTCGAACACGAGACTTCGGGATTGCACACATTACGTATGAGTTTCAATGTTTTAATAATTAATATATTAAGTTATGATTAATTATTAAATTCACAATAAACGACTAAAGAGCGTTAGGTAATTAATGAAATTGACTAACGTCAACTGGATACGAAGAACTTGAAACAAGCCAAGAGAAGGTTCTAGAAATCCTTTCTTGGGCTTGTAGTGGCCGAAACTATAGAATCCCACATCGGAATCCATAGTAAACTTGATATCAACCATAAGGTTATAAATACATTCCCATGCATTCATCCTTTGGTACATTTGATTTTAATAAAATGCCAAACTTCTTCTTTTCTCCTCTCTTGTTCATAGTCGACGATTGAAACCCCATGTAAGGGATTTACGAGTGACCTTGAACATTACAAAGTGTTTGGTAAATCAATTGTGATCAAGAACCTAGCTTTTCTAATTGAAACGCTACGAGTACGTGTGTTCAAGAACGAAGTGTTAGCATAATTTTGCTAACGTGATCTTGCCCTATTCGACTTCTCTTAGTCGATCTACCATAAACCCTAATTAGGGTTTATATAGTTCTTGATTCTTGATTTCTTGTTCTTGCTAGAAATCACAAAGGTACGCATATTCTTTTATATTCGGTTAATTAAATTACATGTATTACGATCTTTACTTCCGCTGCATGCTTTGATGTTTACTTGTTTATTTTTATAAGTGTTATCTATTATACTATAATATTCACACGACTAATTTATTGTGGAGGCGTCAAGATTGCATAGATTACAACAACCTAATGCTCTTCATGATATAATTTTGATTGTTTTTTGGGTTTATCTTTTCCTAATAATTAGTATCGGCATAGGAAGAGATCCGTGGGTTACAAACCTCTATGAAGAGACATATGGGTTACAAACCTCCTTAATGAAGGTTAATAGATGCCTATATATGAAGAGACATGTCTTTTCCTATTCATATTAATGGTGGTTTTCAGTTACATGATTAAGCTAACTATCTATCTATTATACTATAAGATTAACCCCACCAATTTATTGTTGATGCGTCAAAATTGCATAGAGTACAACAACCTAATGCTCTTCATGATATAATTTCGAGTGTTTTTTGGCTTTATTTTTTCCTAATAATTAGTAACAGCATATGAAGAGACCTGTGGGTTACAATGGCAATTAGTATAGAATTAAAAGTCGGTTAGATGAAGTGCAAGGGTTGCGAAAGCTTGCAAGAATAATTAATGATTTAACCAAATTCATGCCTATATAAACCGACCAAAATCACATTTAGTATGTACATTTGAAGATGATTCACACATCTTTTAGATCTTTGATTGTTGGTATCGGTATGTAAATTCTATTTTGCAACATTTTGGAGATGATTCACACATCTTTTAGATCTTTGTAATTAACTTGGTCTTCTTTTTTACTTAATTTAGTTATCATACACAGGTACCATGAAAATCATACAAGATCATGTATGCTCAGATAAATGACATTTGAAGATGATTCACACATCTTTTAGATCTTTGATTGTTGGTAGCGGTATGTAAATTCTCTTTTGCAACATTTTGGAGATGATTCACACATCTTTTAGATCTTTGTAATTAACTTAGTCTTCATTTTTTCTTAATTTAGTTATCATATGCAGGTACCATGAAAATCACACAAGATCATGCATGCTCAGATAAATGGAACCAAATATTAGGATACCAACTATTTTCTTTGTTTCTTACATATTTAGGTGATTGTTATAGATAGGGGTGAAAACGAGCCGAGCCGAGCCCGAGCCTGCCATAGCTCGAGCTCGGCTCGTTTATATATATAAAGCTCGAGCTCGGGCTCGAGCTCGTTTCGAGCCTTATATTTTTTGAGCTCGAGCTCGGCTCGTGAAAATTTTTACAAGCTCGAGCTCGGGCTCGGGCTCGACTAATTTATATGAAGTTTTAAAGAAAACAAAGTTCAAATAGAGCTCGGCTCGTTAATTACATAAGGCTCAAGCTCGTTTACTACTTTTAAGCTCGTTTACTACTTTTAAGCTCGTTTATACGGATAGACAATATATATACGTATATATTTCTAGGGCTCGTTTAGGCTCGCGAGCCTACTCGAGCTTTTTGTATAGAGCTCGGGCTCGAGCTCGATTATTAAATGAGCTCTAACTTAGGCTCGAGCTCGGGCTCAAGCTCGTTTAGGCTCGGCATGTTCGAGCTTTTTACCGATCCGATCTCGAGCTTTTCACGAGCGGCTCGGCTCGTTTCCACCCCTAGTTATAGATAAGCATATATATAGATATATGTATTATGTTAATGCATTTTCATATACAAGTAATTTATGTGCATTTTCTACTGATGTAGCTCACATGTGCGAATTGATTCAAGAAAATTTGCACGAGCATGTATGTAAAGCAACATTTAAATGGTTAAATGATAATTTTTAGCGCAATTAGTTTATATAAGTAGTTGCTTTCGAATTGCTTTTTGAGAAATATTAGAATGAATTTATCGTATGCAATTGAATTGTTATTGAAAAGAAGAAGGTCCGCACATTGCAAAGTGTTTTCTTTTTCTATATGTAGAATCCTTAGTGAGAGACCAATATTTACGCCCATTAAATGAGTTTGCCATAATAGCAAAATATGACATATTAAAAATATCACATTGAGTAATGAATAAAAAGGGAAAAATACATAATTTTGACTTAAAGCCATTTGTAAATTATAATATCAAATAAAAAAGTTTAGTTTTAAACATAAGCAAAAGTTCAAACTTTTGTCGAAAAACAAAACCGGTGCATTTAATGTGAAGTATATAAAACATCGAGAGGGAAGTGCAAGGGTTGCCGGAATTGATCACATGATATTTAATAATTAGTAAAGAATTACAAGTCGGTTATGGATTGAGATGAAGTTGAAAAGGTTGCAAGAATAATTGATAATTTAACCTAATGCAATATATATAGATATATATATTATGTTAATTCATTTTCATATACAAGTAATTTACATGTGTTTTCCATTGATGTAGCTCACATGTGCTAATTGATTCAAGAAATAGTGCACGAGCATGTATGTAAAGCAACATTCAAATAGTTAAATGATACTTTTTAGCGTGATTAGTTTATGTAAGCATGCAACTTGAATAATGAAAAAATAAAAGAAAAAGTATATTATTTTTGCTCGAACCCATTTGTAAATTAAAAAAAAAAATAAGTTTAAGACATAATAGTGGAGTCCAAAGGTTTTAGGAATTATTGATAGTGTGTTAATTAATATTCATTTTGTTAGCTATTTGGAATTGGTTTATTGATAAAATTTATTAATATTAGTTAGATTTCAATGTTAAAAATAGCACATTGAGTAATGAATAGAAAGTAAAAAATGCATAATTTTGACTTAAAGCCGTTTGAAAATTAAATATCAAATAAAAAGTTGAGTTTTAAACATAATCAAAAGTTCAAACTTTTATCGAAAAACAAAACCGGTGCATTTAATGTAAAGTATATACAACATCGAGATGGAAGTGCAAGGGTTGCCGGAATTGATCACATGATATTTAGTAATCAGTATAGAATTAAAAGTCGGTTATGGATTGAGATGAAGTTGAAAATGTTGCAAGAATAATTGATGATTTAACCTAATGCAATATATATATATATATGTATTATGTTAATGCATTTTCATATACAAGTAATTTACATGTGTTTTCTATTGATGTAGCTCACATGTGCGAATTGATTCAAGAAAATGTGCACGAGCATGTATGTAAAGCAACATTTAAATGGTTAAATGATACTTTTTAGCGTGATTAGTTTATGTAAGTAGTTGCTTTCGAATGCTCTTTGAGAAATATTAGAATGAATTTATCGTGTGCAATTGAATTATTATTGAAAAGAAGAAGGTCCGCGCATCGCAAAGTGTTTTCTTTTTCTATATGTAGAATCATTAGTGAGAAACCAATATTTACGCCCATTAAATGAGTTTGCCATAATAGCAAAATACGACATATTAAAAATATCACATTGAGTAATGAATAGAAAGGAAAAAATACATAATTTTGACTTAAAGCCGTTTGTAAATTATAATATCAAATAAAAAAGTTGAGTTTTAAACATAAGCAAAAGTTCAAACTTTTATCGAAAAACAAAACCGGTGCATTTAATGTGAAGTATATACAACATCGAGATGGAAGTGCAAGGCTTGCCGGAATTGATCACATGATATTTAGTAATTAGTATAGAATTAAAAGTCGGTTATGGATTGAGATGAAGTTGAAAAGGTTGCAAGAATAATTGATGATTTAACCTAATGCAATATATATAGATATATGTATTATTTTAATGCATTTTCATATACAAGTAATTTACATTTGTTTTCTATTGATATAGCTCACTTGTGCGAATTGATTTAAGAAATAGTGCACGAGCATGTATGTAAAGCAACATTTATGTGGTTAAATGATACCTTTTAGTGTGATTAGTTTATGTGAGCATGCAACTTGAATAATGAACATAAAAGAAAAAGTATATTATTTTTGCTCGAACCCATTTGTAAATTAAAAAAAAAAATTAAGTTTAAGACATAATAATGGAGTCCAACGGTTTTAGGAATTATTAATAGTGTGTTAATTAATATTCATTTGGTTAGCTATTTAGAATTGGTTTATTGATAAAATTTATAAATATTAGTTAGACTTTAATGTTAAAAATAGCACATTGAGTAATGAATAAAAAGGAAAAAATACATAAGTTTGACTTAAAGCAGTTTGTAAATTATAATATCAAATAAAAAGTTGAAGGTTTTAAACATAAGCAAAAGTTCAAACTTTTATCGAAAAAAAAAACCGGTGCATTTAATGTGAAGTATATACAACATCGAGATGGAAGTGCAAGGGTTGCCAAAATTTTTAACATGATATTTAGTAATTAGTATAGAATTAAAAGTCGGTTATGGATTGAGATGAAGTTGAAAAGGTTGTAAGAATAATTTATGATTTAACTTAATTCAATATATATAGATATATGTATTATGTTAATGCATTTTCGTATACAAGTAATTTGCATGTGTTTTCTATTGATGTAGCTCACATGTGCGAATTGATTTAAGAAATAGTGCACGAGCATGTATGTAAAGCACATTTAAATGGTTAAATGATACTTTTTAGCGTGATTAGTTTATATAAGCATGCAACTTGAATAATGAATATAAAAGAAAAAGTATATTATTTTTACTCGAACCCATTTGTAAATTAAAAAAAATTAAGTTTAAGACATAACAGTGGAGTATAAAGGTTTTAGGAATTATTAATAGTGTGTTAATTAATATTCATTTGGTTAGCTATTTAGAATTAAGTTTATTGATAAAATTTATTAATATTAGTTA
>LBNU01033272.1:62585-73914 GCA_014162995.1 Artemisia annua
AAAGAAATAAGCATATACGCACGAGGATTCATCTTCACGTTCACTACGCGAGTTTAGGATCCTTTAGCGAGTTTCGACGAACTCTATCGATAGGAATGCGACTAAATGAGAGTCATAAAATTCCAAAATTCAAAATTCCAATAGGTCAACAAGGTTCGAACGTTACGATATTAAAATTTCTCCAAGAGGAATAACAACGGCCTCAATGGCAAGTCATTTCCTTGAATGTAGACATGAGAACGTCGTGAATGCTGCGGAGTTCCGACGATAGCTCAGACGTGTGAGCTACCAATCTGACTCTAGCAAGAATCTGAAAGGATCGATACGACAAGAATTCATAAAGTTTACGTCATCAGGGTTTCTAATCATCCACGAGTAGCGTATATCTCCGTTCCGCCTTCGAACGATCTTCTTGATAGATTTACGAACAAATTCAAGGTCAGGAAATTGGGTATTTCCATCCTTATCCAACAAGTCGGAGATCAGCACTCGCGACCATAGAGGGTCTTTTGCAGTGCCATTGGAAAACCGAAATAGTAGGTAAGAGGGAGATGGACCAACAGGAGGTGAACGGATTAAGTAGGATTTACCAATAGATACTCAGGTAGAGGTCGGGATTCGTTTCCCGAGGTCTAGCTTACGATATAGCAGTAAAATAAAATCGACAAAAGGATTTGTGAAACGGCTCATAGGATAATAGGAAAACAACCCTTTGTTTAAAAATTGCAGGAAAGTCAAATCTCGATTTTTCATGTTGATTTCATAATCTTGCAGCAAGGCAGTAAAATGTTTTATAAAATCGGCTTATTAAGCTATTCGCAAAATAACGCACAGGGTATCAAGGAAACATTTCACCATTTATAAAATGATAGTTAGATCAAAATTTTGATATTTAGGATAGTAGCATGGTTGCATTCAGATCCATAGCATGACAAAAATATTTTATAAAATCGTCTTGTGAGACAATTTCGTAAAATGGTTTGTGAGATAACAAGAAAAACAGTTATCCTTCATCAAGTAGTGGAAAAATCAAAATTTTGATTTTTGCGAAATAGCAGTAAAACATCTTGTAATATGGCAACATTTTGTAAATTACTTTTCAAAGCAGTTTCACTATCCAATAAGAGAGGGAGCAAAGATAAAGAATATTTCCGAGGGACGAGTGAATGAAATAGGCGGTTGTCCCAAGGATCGTGATTCAAGTTACCTCTCAAAATCTTAAGAATTCTGTTACGCACGAAATCCTTTCGGATTGGGAGATTTAACAAGTTTAAAGTACAACTCCGTAAGAGGATGTCGATTGCTACAAGCAATCGGTTAGAGTCGATTGACTCGGCATGATACGTACGTTAGAGGTGGAAAGTACAACCTCAATTGAACATCGTCGCTAAAACAGCATCGATTGAGAAAATGAACATCCTTAATTAAGAAAATGAATAACATCAATTAAGATAACGAACATCATCGATTACGGAAGTGAATGTCATCGATTAAGAAAATAAACATCCTTGGTTAAGAAAAATCATCACTTGGGTAGCCTACTTCGATGGAATAAACTTTCCCATCCTCGAGCAAAATCACCAAAACCTTAAACCTCGTAACAACTTGATTTTAGCTTAATCTCGCAACTCATCAAACAAGAACTATCACGAGATTCGACCGTGTATCAAGTTGTTAAGAATTAAGAATTTAACGTCGTCGATGATTTGGCTCAATTCAAGAATTGCTCAAAACAACGAATAGGTACCTACGGCTAAAATTCAATATTCATCATACGGTTCCGAGCACAAGCTTAGAGTAGAGGGGACTGTGACTAGATCGCAGAATGAAACGAGGCTAAATGCCAAATCACAATTCGAAACGAAATCGAAGATCACAAAATACCATAATCCAAATTCAAAATCCAGAACGTACTCAAAATCAATTCCATCAATATCCGAAAGTCACGTCGAGACATAGTCGGAGTTCAATCAAAATATACTCAAAATTAAATCCAAACGTATCCAAAGTCAAATCCAACGTAGTCGGAATCAGATCCATAACGATCAAAACCGAATTCAAAATATCGAAAGTCCACTTGGGACGAAATCCGGAAATCAATTCAATTACGAAGTTCGAAATCAAATCCATACGTGACCAAAATCAAATTCAAACAATAGTCCAAACCAAAATCCAATACTTTCAATAAAATCGACGAGGCTCAATACGATAAGCAACTCGGATTCAAATGATGCCAATAGGGTCTAGCCGACCCAAGGCGAAAATACGCTCGACGGCGATAGCAGGAATTCCACATAAACGAAGGCGTTTAGTGGTGTTAGAAGCATTACGATTCATACGGTGTTGCGATGCCAATGTGTCGTGTGCAAATGCAGGCTTAGGTGTTGAGTTCAATGCTTGTGTGTGCACGCAACTTATCATTCCTAAAGGCAAACTCTAACCCGAACATAATGCTGTTGTAACTACCCTCAGTATCACAAAATTCACCTCTGAGCCAGACATAGGTGATCAGGCCATGTCCAACTGTCCCTGGTTGAATGTAGGTGATCAGGCTACATTCAGCCGAGGTTCAATGAATTTTGAAACACTCAGCCTAGTCACGCTAGTAATATGTCCTTTATCCCAAATCATTCCAAATACTACGACTAGTGTGCAAAATCAACAAGTCGATAATGAGATTACGCAAGGAAATAGCGTAACTCGGAGATAGATGCGGTACTTGCATAAGCATGTAGAGATGCTCATGGCGAATAGTTAAGATAGGCGGATATGAATGAAATATCCGAAAGAAAGGCACACACTACTACGATTATATCCTCAAACTCGTCAATCATATCATACTCAATTCATCGCATATATCATCAAATATCTCACCAAATGTATTCTCAGTTATCTAATCAACTACATCCTCAAGAAAATATTACGCGAGGCATCAGCTTGGCAGGCAGGCACGTAGCGGTCATAGGTTTTAATTTTCACAAAAGTGGTTATAGTTTGGGTTTTAAAATGCCCAATTCTCTATAACCTAGGCTCTGATACCAACTGTAACACCCCCAAAATTCGGGTCTAGCGGAAGCATACATGCATTGGGGTGCTACTAAATTGGTATCACAACACAAGGCACAAAGAATGGTTTTTATTTCATTAATATAAAATAAAAGTTGTCATGTAAGACATAAAGTTTACATGATATAAAAATAGTGCGGAAATAGGCCCATAAAATAATTGAAGTAGTCCCAAATGTTCATCAGAGTCGCCTATGACCATGCCCTTTGCCAAGCGCCTTCAATTAGTGAGCTAACGCCTTAAACCTGAGAATACACGCTAAAGGTCAGCTTACGCTGGTGAGTTCATAGAGTTTAAGTTACAAAAACAGTTTGGGACCTGAAAAGTTTTAGTGCTATGTGTGACTAGGGAGGCGTAGACATACATTCCATACTTTCACAATTCCATATCAATTACTATCATACTCATACTAGTTTACCACCTTTCGCGAAGGCGGAGGGTCAGGTGCGAGCGGGCCACATCTCGACGGTACACTAGCCGGGAACACTAACAGTAAGGAACCACCCATTACTGCCCCGAACTAGGCCGTAAGTAGAGTTTATTCCAAAGTAGGGTATCGCCCTAGCTTTAGGTCAACATCTACTATTGTCTACCCTTAACTAGTCCACACATGTAGCAAAACAATTTGTAGTAGCAGGTCCAAGTAAAACAGTTTGAGCTAGAAAGCTCTCATATAAACAGGCAAGCACATAATGCCTTCAAATACTTAATTCAAATACTTCGATAAATTACTCAATCAATCATCAATCAATCAATCAATCAATCATTCAAACTTAATCAAATCGTTCACGTACTCAAGTAAGCAATCATTGCATTTAGTAAAAGAGCATGTATTCTCCCCCAAAATAGTTATGAAAACTTATTTAAAAGAAGGGGGCTATGAACTCACCTTAGCCACAGCAATGCAAGAATCACGACCGACACAACTTGGCATCAAGAGTAAATCACAACAATATCCCAAAGATTGGTACGAAACCGACGAAGTCTTCTATAAGCAAGGCTTATCCCAATACGAACTCCTCAGCGACGAACCAAATCTCCATAAGATAATTACTCCCATGTATTACCCAATCTTACGTCGTCAACTCATTCGTTATCCGTTCAATAGTGTTTGTGTTTGCGTTTGGTATCATTGTGTGTGTGTGTGGTGAGAACACGACATATACTCAAGTGAACTCACGCCAATACTTAAACAAGCGAAGCCAACAAGAATCGAGACAAGACTCGAGAATACTCACACCAAGAGGTGAAAAATGTTCGACTTTAATCAAAACGAGTCAAAACTCAATACGAAACATCCGGGTCGAACTACATCATCCATCCAAAACAATCATACTTAAATGGTCTACTAGGTCAACCTTATGGTCAAAGTCAAACCTCAAGTAACCAAGACTTAACACGAGAAATCGTACGAATTATTGGATACTTATCGTATTTGCTAATACGATAGTCCAACAATTCCATCAATGTACTTGTTAATTCATAGTTAACTCATACTTAGTAAAGATATGGTAAGTCGTAGGATGGGTCACCTATTAATATTCTCCCTCGACACGCTCGTTGTATACTAATTGAATTTAACAACTCAATTAGTTCGTTAATCGTGTCAAGTGATAATATTAATACCAACCAATCCATAACTCGACATCAAGGTAATCTAAACCTCAAGCTTCCTAAAATGGTAAGTCTCGATAAACGTGTCCTCGAAACGATTAGTAACCCGTATATTTCCACATTAAATCTTGTTTCGTTTATTATTTCTAATAATAATTATTAGATAACGTATTCGCCGTTATTTAACGTTCTCTTATTAATCTAGAAATATTAACGAACGTTGTCAACGTTTACTAATATTTCTTATTAATCTCGTAAACGTTATATAACGTACTTTAACGATCTCTAACTATTATTATTAATATTATTAATTCGTAAATATGAAATAACGATTATTAATCGTTACTAAATATTTAAAGTTAACTATATATATGTATATATATAAAAACTCGCGTCACAATCACTTAGTCAATATTTATATTTTTCACGGGTTATATCCGTTTCGAGTCATTTTTATCACGGGTCAAATAGTCAACATCAATGATATAAAGTCATTTTGGCTCGTCGAGGTCACTCGGGACTAGAAAGTCTCGATGACACTCGACACGGCTCAATTCATCACAAGCATATGCACATATTCACCTAATATTTCTATGTCCGCAATCATAACTTCAACAATAACCCATTCCTACTACCCGTCACTATATTTTCCGTCATCAACATCACTAATAATCTTTAACCAAGACTACCACTTACTTAACATCAATAATTATGCCAAGGCCTCTACGGTCTCGGCTCTACCTCTCGGCTTAACTAATCAACCAAACGGACTCTTGGTCCACGGTCAACAACAACAACAGCTAAACAAAACACAACCTGAACAACAATGCCGGGAACAACAACAACAACTGGTAACACCAATCAGGAAGACCACAACGAATCAACCAGAATAGGAAATAGAACAATAACGAGTGCCACAACAAGAGCCACATAGAAACCAACTCTGAATGATTCCAAGTCCAGACCTAGCTCTCGCTAGTGTCTAATCATAACCAGTACCCTTTTCTTTACTAACCCCAAGTCTAAACATTAACCAAATCCGAACAATCAACATCACAAAACACAAAACCAAACATAGCCGAGAGCCTTGTGCTCTCGGTATCACTCATTCGACCAAAACCCAACACAACTGAAGAACACAACACGAAAATCAATGATACCAAACAACCTTTAAGCTTTTATAAACATTTTAATCTCGTTATAATCATGAAACCCTCGAAATGATAAGAACCCTAATCCCACCGTCGCGGATATGGCAAGTGGGTGGTGGGTTTTCCATCTTGAACCTTCGGTGAACCAGGAACAAGAAAAAGAGTGATGATTCGAGGATAAAACTCGATTAAAAACAGTGTTAGGGTGCGTTTCATCGCGCGTGTAGCAGCTCAAATGAAAGAGGATTGAAAATGATAATTAATGGTGGTGGAGGTGAGATACCACTCGCGGTGGTAGTGGTGATTTGGCCGGATTTTGTCGTCGGCAAAGATGAGGGAGAAGGGTGTGGGGTGAGCGGCTGAGAAAAGGGAGAGGGTGATGAAAACCCTAGAGTGATATAAATGTTGCTTTATATAGTTGGTGAATAGGTTGGATAATTCACAAGGACCATTCTGTAATTATTACAAAGTTAAGGATAGAGAGGTTGAAACTTTCGCAGGGACTGTTTCCGTAATTAATCAAATCTTTCACGAAATGAAGCTCGGGGCTTACTTCGACAAGTAAACGATAGATTCACGATATAAAAATAACACCAACACGCTTAGAATAACATTTCCGATAAAAACGAATATAAATACTCTTCATTTCTCCAAAAGTCATCCGTACTCAAAATAAATGATATTTTCTGCGAATAGAATCAGGGAGAAATTTTGCGGGTTGTCACAGTCCCACCTCCTTAAAAGAATCGTGTCCTCACGATTCAATTCAAGTTACTCATCAAGTTATGAAAGAATTAAGCATATACGCACGAGGATTCATATTCACGTTCACTACGCGAGTTTAGAATCCTTTAGCGAGTTTCGACGAACTCTATCGATAGGAATGCGACTAAATGAAAGTCGTCAAATTCCAAGGTTCAAGATTCCAATAGATCAACAAGGTTCAAACGTTAAGATATTAAAATTTCTCCAAGAGGAACAACAACGGCCTCAATGGCAAGTCATCACTTAGATTGTAGACATAAGAACGTCGTGAATGCTGCTGAGTTCCGACGGTAGCTTGAGTTGGTGAGCTACCGATCTAACTCTAGCAAGAATCTGAAAGGATCGATACGACAAGAATTCATAAAGTTTACGTCATCAGGGTTTCTAATCATCCACGAGTAGCGTACATCTCCGTTCCGCCTTCGAACGATCTTCTTGATAGATTTACGTACAAATTCAAGGTCAGAAAGTTGGGTATCTCCATCTTTATCCAACAAGTCGGCGATCGGCACTCGTGACCATAGAGGATCTTTTGCAGTGCCATTGGAAAACCGAAATAGTAGGTAAGAGAGAAATTGACCAACAGGAGGTGAACGGATTAAGTAGGATTTACCAATAGATACTCAGGTAGAGGTCGGGATTCGTTTCCCGAGGTCTAGCTTACGATATAGCAGTAAAATAAAATCGACAAAAGGATTTGTGAAACGGCTCATAGGATAATAGGAAAACAACCCATTGTTTAAAAATTACAGGAAAGTCAATTCTCAATTTTCATCTTGATTTCATAATCTTGCCGCAAGGCAGTAAAATGTTAAATGAAATCGTCTAATCAAGCTATTCGCAAAATAACGTACAAGGTATCAAGGAAACATTTCACCATTTATAAAACGATAGTTAGATCAAAATTTTGATATTTAGGATAGTAGCAAGGTTGCATTCAGATCCATAGCATGACAAAAATATTTTATAAAATCGTCTTGTGAGACAATTTCGTAAAATGGTTTGTGAGATAACAAGAAAAACAGTTATCCTTTATCAAGTAGTGGAAAAATCAAAATTTTGATTTTTGCGAAATAGCAGTAAAACATCTTGTAATATGGCAACATTTTGTAAATTACTTTTCAAAGCAGTTTCACTATCCAATAAGAGAGGGAGCAAAGATAAAGAATATTTCCGAGGGACGAGTGAATGAAATAGGCGGTTGTCCCAAGGATCGTGATTCAAGTTACCTCTCAAAATCTTAAGAATTCTGTTACGCACGAAATCCTTTCGGATTGGGAGATTTAACAAGTTTAAAGTACAACTCCGTAAGAGGATGTCGATTGCTACAAGCAATCGGTTAGAGTCGATTGACTCGGCATGATACGTACGTTAGAGGTGGAAAGTACAACCTCAATTGAACATCGTCGCTAAAACAGCATCGATTGAGAAAAATGAACATCCTCAACTAAGAAATGAATAACGTCGATTAAGATAACAAACATCATCGATTAAGGAAGTGAATGTCATCGATTAAGAAAATAAACATCCTTGGTTAAGAAAATCATCACTTGGGTAGCCTACTTCGATGGAATAAACTTTCCCATCCTCGAGCAAAATCACCAAAACCTTAAACCTCGTAACAACTTGATTTTAGCTTAATCTCGCAACTCATCAAACAAGAACTGTCACGAGATTCGACCGTGTATCAAGTTGTTAAGAAATAAGAATTTAACGTCGTCGATGATTTGGCTCAATTCAAGAATTGCTCAAAACAACGAATAGGTACCTACGGCTAAAATTCAATATTCATCATACGGTTCCGAGCACAAGCTTAGAGTAGAGGGGACTGTGACTAGATCGCAGAATGAAACGAGGCTAAATGCCAAATCACAATTCGAAACGAAATCGAAGATCACAAAATACCATAATCCAAATTCAAAATCCAGAACGTACTCAAAATCAATTCCATCAATATCCGAAAGTCACGTCGAGACATAGTCGGAGTTCAATCAAAATATACTCAAAATTAAATCCAAACGTATCCAAAGTCAAATCCAACGTAGTCGGAATCAGATCCATAACGATCAAAACCGAATTCAAAATATCGAAAGTCCACTTGGGACGAAATCCGGAAATCAATTCAATTACGAAGTTCGAAATCAAATCCATACGTGACCAAAATCAAATTCAAACAATAGTCCAAACCAAAATCCAATACTTTCAATAAAATCGACGAGGCTCAATACGATAAGCAACTCGGATTCAAATGATGCCAATAGGGTCTAGCCGACCCAAGGCGAAAATACGCTCGACGGCGATAGCAGGAATTCCACATAAACGAAGGCGTTTAGTGGTGTTAGAAGCATTACGATTCATACGGTGTTGCGATGCCAATGTGTCGTGTGCAAATGCAGGCTTAGGTGTTGAGTTCAATGCTTGTGTGTGCACGCAACTTATCATTCCTAAAGGCAAACTCTAACCCGAACATAATGCTGTTGTAACTACCCTCAGTATCACAAAATTCACCTCTGAGCCAGACATAGGTGATCAGGCCATGTCCAACTGTCCCTGGTTGAATGTAGGTGATCAGGCTACATTCAGCCGAGGTTCAATGAATTTTGAAACACTCAGCCTAGTCACGCTAGTAATATGTCCTTTATCCCAAATCATTCCAAATACTACGACTAGTGTGCAAAATCAACAAGTCGATAATGAGATTACGCAAGGGAATAGCGTAACTCGGAGATAAATGCGGTACTTGCATAAGCATGTAGAGATGCTCATGGCGAATAGTTAAGATAGGCGGATATGAATGAAATATCCGAAAGAAAGGCACACACTACTACGATTATATCCTCATACTCGTCAATCATATCATACTCAATTCATCGCATATATCATCAAATATCTCACCAAATGTATTCTCAGTTATCTAATCAACTACATCCTCAAGAAAATATTACGCGAGGCATCAGCTTGGCAGGCAGGCACGTAGCGGTCATAGGTTTTAATTTTCACAAAAGTGGTTATAGTTTGGGTTTTAAAATGCCCAATTCTCTATAACCTAGGCTCTGATACCAACTGTAACACCCCCAAAATTCGGGTCTAGCGGAAGCATACATGCATTGGGGTGCTACTAAATTGGTATCACAACACAAGGCACAAAGAATGGTTTTTATTTCATTAATATAAAATAAAAGTTGTCATGTAAGACATAAAGTTTACATGATATAAAAATAGTGCGGAAATAGGCCCATAAAATAATTGAAGTAGTCCCAAATGTTCATCAGAGTCGCCTATGACCATGCCCTTTGCCAAGCGCCTTCAATTAGTGAGCTAACGCCTTAAACCTGAGAATACACGCTAAAGGTCAGCTTACGCTGGTGAGTTCATAGAGTTTAAGTTACAAAAACAGTTTGGGACCTGAAAAGTTTTAGTGCTATGTGTGACTAGGGAGGCGTAGACATACATTCCATACTTTCACAATTCCATATCAATTACTATCATACTCATACTAGTTTACCACCTTTCGCGAAGGCGGAGGGTCAGGTGCGAGCGGGCCACATCTCGACGGTACACTAGCCAGGAACACTAACAGTAAGGAACCACCCATTACTGCCCCGAACTAGGCCGTAAGTAGAGTTTATTCCAAAGTAGGGTATCGCCCTAGCTTTAGGTCAACATCTACTATTGTCTACCCTTAACTAGTCCACACATGTAGCAAAACAATTTGTAGTAGCAGGTCCAAGTAAAACAGTTTGAGCTAGAAAGCTCTCATATAAACAGGCAAGCACATAATGCCTTCAATACTTAATTCAAATACTTCGATAAATTACTCAATCAATCATCAATCAATCAATCATTCAAACTTAATCAAATCGTTCACGTACTCAAGTAAGCAATCAATGCATTTAGTAAAAGAGCATGTATTCTCCCCCAAAAGTAGTTATGAAAACTTATTTAAAAGAAGGGGGCTATGAACTCACCTTAGCCACAGCAATGCAAGAATCACGACCGACACAACTTGGCATCTAGAGTTAATCACAACAGTATCCCAAAGATTGGTACGAAACCGACGAAGTCTTCTATAAGCAAGGCTTATCCCAATACGAACTCCTCAGCGACGAACCAAATCTCCATAAGATAATTACTCCCATGTATTACCCAATCTTACGTCGTCAACTCATTCGTTATCCGTTCAATAGTGTTTGTGTTTGCGTTTGGTATCATTGTGTGTGTGTGTGTGGTGAGAACACGACATATACTCAAGTGAACTCACGCCAATACTTAAACAAGCGAAGCCAACAAGAATTGAGACAAGACTCAAGAATACTCACACCAAGAGGTGGAAAATGTTCGACTTCAAACAAAACGAGTCAAAACTCAATACGAAATATCCGGGTCAAACTACATAATCCATCCAAAACAATCATACTTAAATGGTCTACTAGGTCAACCTTATGGTCAAAGTCAAACCTCAAGTAACCAAAACTTAACAAGAGAGATCGTACGAATTATTGAATACTTGTTGTATTTGCTAATACGATAGTCCAACAATTCCATCAATGTACTTGTTAATTCATAGTTAACTCATACTTAGTAAAGTGATGGTAAATCGTAGGATGGGTCATCTATTAATATTCTCTCCCGACACGTTTGTTAGGCCCTAATTGGATTTAGCAACCCAATTAGTCCGTTAACCGTATCGGATAGTTATATTAATGTTAACCAATCCGTAACTCGACATACAC
>LBNU01033273.1:0-14026 GCA_014162995.1 Artemisia annua
AAGTACTATTTGTCTAGTTTCTGGAAAAGTAAGCCACTTAACTTTTAGAGGTCGGGAAGATTGATTTTTGATTTTTGTGTGATTAAGTGTCAAAACTGTTTTTCGGATGCCTGGAAATCTGTAGGTGTTTTTGATTTTTCATTTTCAAATCTTAAGGATTTAGGAATCTCCTTTGACAGGAGTAATATTTGGGTTATGTAAGACTTCCAGGAATTTTTGTGGATTTTTCTGAAGGATCTAGATATGTCTCTTAAGTGCAAACTTTCCGGGTCTTTCTGCAGTTCATTTTCTGGAATGGTTTTGGGAAACGATTTTTCAAAGGGGGTATTTGTACTTGCTATTAAATTCTGGGAAAATTCTTGTGGGTTCCTAAGACATTATAGTATCACTGTGATTTTTGGTGAATTTTAGTTTTGAGTTCTAATATGGTTAATAAATTCGTCAAGTCAGGTATTGTTTGTTGGAATAAATCTTGCTATGATGAATGAATCACAGGTAATATATAAAATATACTTTATTGATGCTTGTAATTTTTGTTCATCCGACTTACAAATACATCGACCCCTATTTATACTAGATGAATCGGTGCCATTGATAAGAGGCATACCGGTTCACAAAAAGTAAACGTTGTGACTTCTCTAAAACGGTTATACCGTTATCCTATGACCCAGCCCAAATACAATTTCGGTTTATACCTAACTTTACATAACATACATAATACATACATATACTATTCTAATTTACAATTTCTAACCAAACTATACTAAGTTTAGTTTAACATCCAATACTCCCCCTTAAACTAAACTTGTCCAAGGTAAGTCTTCAACTTTCTTGACTTGTCTTACAACAATGTTGGTTCTTCGTCGCTTTGGTAAATGAGATGTGCTTCTTGCTTTTTGTCTTTATCCTTCCATTTGGTGCATTCGTATGCAAAGTGACCAAATTCACCGCGTTCATAGCATCTCATTTCTTTCTTGTTTTGTTCTCGACTTGTACCTCTTCCACGTCCTCTTACTTCTTTACAAAAGTTTCTTCCTCGTCCTCTACCACGGCCTTGATTACTTGAACTTGCCATTAGAAGTTTGCTTTGGTAATCTTCTTGCGGTTCATCTTGACTCTTGAGGCGTTCTTCATAAGCAGTTAGTCTTCCAACAGCTTCTTCAAACGTCATTTTGTCAATTTCTGAATATTGCTCGATGGATGCCACAATTGGTAGAAACTTCTTTGGAACAGAGTTTAGCAACTTTCCTACCAGTACTTTGTCTTTAAGATTAGAACCAAGACTTTTACACTTGCCTCTTATGCTTCCCAATTTTCCCGCAAAGTCGTTCACGGTTTCATTGGTCTTCATTTTTAACGTCTCAAATTCGCTTCTTAAAGTTTGTATGCGTGCATTCTGAACTCGGTCTGCTCCTATATATCGTACTTTAATTGATTCCCATACTTCCTTCGCAGTCTCATACTGTGAAACTTGCATTAGAATATCTTCCGGCAATGTTGTGAGAATCATTGCTTTTGTTGTATGCATCTTCTTTCCATCTACTTTTTCTGTGTCTTTAAGCGTTTCCCAAAGTCCATAGGCCTTTAATATTGTCTCCATCATAATTGCCCATGTTGTGTAGTTTGTTTTGTTTAATTTTGGACATTGAAGTGCTATGTTTTGGTCACGAATTGTTGTAGACGATTCTCCTTCCTTCATGCTTTGTTGCTTTCTTACTTGCGTACTTTCTTACTTGTTTTGAAACACCGAGGTTTCTCTTACTGGACGAAACACTGAGGTTTCTCTTATGGGGTGAAACACTAAGGTTTCTCTTACGGGGTGAAACACTAAGGTTTCTCTTACTTACTTACTTTGAAACGTTAAAGTTTCACTTACTTACTTACTTACTTTGAAACTCTAGAGTTTTAAAAACAATAGGTTTCTTTCTTACTTCGTACTATATGAACCACAAGGGTTCGGTTTCTTACTTCTTACTAATTTTGTTCTTTTTTCTAATTTGAGATAACTGATTTTGTCTCCCTAAATAGAAAAATAACAAAACTTTATTCTTACTTTCTTGCTATCCTTCAATTGATTTTGGGATTTTATATGTATATATATTTTTTCTAATCAATAAATAAAGTGAAAAGAAAAAATAAAATACTTAAAAAAAATCTATTTCCCAAATTTAACCCTTACAATCTAACTTGCACCTTTACCCTTTTCCTACTTCTTCCTTTTTTACTTTCCCTTTTATAAAAAAAACTAAATCTAATTTGATTATAAATCAAAAGAAAACACAGAGAGATACCAATCGCTCCTTCAAACTTTTGTTGGTTTGATTATCTGAAGTGTTTCCTTCAATCGACGATGCCTGGTCCTTTACTCTGTTATTACTTCGATTGCTTCCTATGGGGTTTTCAATCAGCGGGTCATGGTTGTCTTTTCGGTTCTGTTCGTCTTCTCCGATCGAACTCTGGTTCGTTCAAGGTATGCTTATCTTTCTTCCTTCTTTCTTTCCTTCAGATTCAATTATGAACCCCTGGAATTCGTTCTCCCTTGATCGATTAGCCTTGGGCTCTGATGCCAATTATTGGAATAAATCTTGCTATGATGAATGAATCACAGGTAATATATAAAATATAATTTATTGATGCTTGTAATTTCATTCATCCGACTTACAAATACATCGACCCCTATTTATACTAGATGAATCGGTGCCATTGATAAGAGGCATACCGGTTCACAAAAAGTAAACGTTGTGACTTCTCTAAAATGGTTATACCGTTATCCTATGACCCAGCCAAAATACAATTTCGGTTTATACCTAACTTTACATAACATACATAATACATACATATACTATTCTAATTTACAATTTCTAACCAAACTATACTAAGTTTAGTTTAACATCCAATATTGTTTGTGATTAAAAGCTGAGTTTCTGAAATTTAAGGTTTGTTTGATTTGAGTATAAATAAAAGGGGTTATGAGTGTTAATTACTTAACTAAAGGGATGTAACTTGTAAATTGATGATATTAGAGGGTTAATCTGTAATAAATGAGTAACTCATGATAATTACACTTTAGACCATAAAATTTGGAAGGCCGTCATTATTAACCCTAAAATTTATAAGTCAGCTTAAATAAACCCCAAACTAATTATAATTGTACATATTGAATACTTACTTAATGTAATGTGTAATCTTACTAAATAAGTAAATTTGCTAAAAATGGAAGTTACTTAAAATGGAAAGTATACTAAAATGAGTAACCTAATTCTTATGGATTTAAAAGTAATACTTGGTATTTGATTCGTATAGGTTCTGTGAAGCGGGAGTGACTCTCTTGTTGATCATTCTGTTTACTGTTTTGCTTGTTTGAATAAGGTACAGATATTCTGACCTTTTCAGTAAAGGTTTCTCATGATCTCTTTTCTTTTGCTACCTTTCATTCAGGGTTCCCTATGCCATTGCTATGAAACCCTTTTTGTTTCTGAACCTTTTTCTGTATGAACCTTTGTTTATCTGAACCTTCTGATTTGATCTTCTGATTTTGGACTTTATGATATGACCCTCTGATATGTATTTCTGATCTGATGATTATGACCTAAGATCTGTATCATTTTATGACATTCTATTTGACCTATTCTAGTTTGACACCCGAGCCAAATTTATTTCACTAGGCATGGGGGTTCCATGTCCGTGTCAGTGATGCACCTCTGACATGACTCTAGGGCAGTAGAGTGATGTTCTGCCACGTCCCCTTATCTGTTATCTGTTATGAGCTCAATTATCTGTTTATTATGGCCAATATTATTTCTGTGGGGGCGTATGGATGCATCCTAGATCAGTATCTGTCTGTTATCTGTTATCTGGTGATTGATGCTGCGTGCATGCACGTCCTTAACAACTCTGGTAGGTCTCCCCTACATATGTTGCCTTATGTGTGATTATGATTATGTTATGATATATGTTTCTGGGCTCGTGGTAGATGACTATCCTTTACCTTTACCTTTATTTCTGTTTCAGTTACTTTGATTATATTTCAGTTATTTCTGTTACACCATATTATGTATTCGTTTCTGTTTCATATTACTTTGTTGTTATATCTGTTCACTGAGCTTGTAAAGCTCAGCCGCATTTCTTTTCTTCCGCGGCAGGTATCTAAGCAAGGAGCTGGGGTTTGCTTATGGGATTGAGTGCAGAGTGGACTTACCTTAGAGATCTTAGCTTTGGATATTTGATACTATTTTAAGACTCAGTTTATTTATGTTATTCTATTGGTTATTTTCTTTTGGGAACTTATGTAACTTTGAGTCATGTTGACTTACTCTACTTTGGTTATTTATGTTAAGACTTCCGTTTGTTTATGTTTATGTATGCTTCTGATATGACACCATTTGTAATACTTTTACCTTTTTCGGGTTGGGGTGTTACAATTTATGGCATCAGGAGCCATGTTTTGTGACCCTTAGAGCTTAGGCTATGACCTGTGAGGATTGGGTAGACATTAGGTTTCCTTCTGCGTACTTTCCTTTTGTAATCTATCCTTGTTTCGTTTTGCTAATAGTTTTCATAATCATTCAGATGGTGAACACACGTAGAAATGGTGATGAGGATTTCCATGACTTTGATTTATGTTAAGACTTCCGTTTGTTTATGTTTATGTATGCTTCTGATATGACACCATTTGTAATACTTTTACCCTTTTCGGGTTGGGGTGTTACAATTTATGGCATCAGGAGCCATGTTTTGTGACCCTTAGAGCTTAGGCTATGACCTGTGAGGATTGGGTAGACATTAGGTTTCCTTCTGCGTACTTTCCTTTTGTAATGTATCCTTGTTTCGTTTTGCTAATAGTTTTCATAATCATTCAGATGGTGAACACACGTAGGGACGGTGATGGGGATTTCCATGACTTTGAGGCCATGATAAATGCTGCTTTGGCCAATGCTCTTGCAAATCTCTCTACCGAACTAAGAACCCAGATCTTTAATGACATCAGAAATGGTGCTGGTTCATCAGGTGGTGGTGGCGGTGCTCCACCTACCGGGATACATGGTTGGATTGAGAAGTTCAACAAGCTGAAACCACTTGCCTTCCGATCTGCTGCTACTCCCACTGAGGCAGAAGATTGGATAACTCACATGGAAAAGTTGTTTCAAGTCTTGGGTTGCACTGATAACTTCAAGACCCGTTTGGCTGCTTTCAAATTGGAAGGAGATGCTCTGAGTTGGTGGAAGGCTCATCTTCAAACTCAAGAAGAAGGAGCAGCATTTGCTGATACATGTCCTTGGGCTACTTTCCGTGAGACTTTCTATAACCAATATTTCCCTGTGTCCGAGCAGCAGAGGTATGAAAGGGAATATGGATCTATCTATCAGTTGGACAGGGAGAATTCTGGGGATTATATGCAGAGGTTTATGAGATTGGCTAGTTTTGTGGGGCTTGTTGCTGGTAATGCTCAAAGACAGGCCAGGCATTTCAAGTGGGGATTGAAGAGATGGATATTAGAACGGATTGTCAACACTGAATATGCTGATGTTGCTCAGGTTTGTGCTGCTGCCCGTAACATTGAATTGATAAATGAGAGTGGAAATTCCAACAAGAGGGACAGAGATGGTAATCGTATTCAGCATAAGGGACAGTGTCATCAGGAGTATAGGGGTCGATCTGACCAGATTCAGGAGTACAGGGGTCGATCTGATCATGGTCAGGAGTACATGGGTCAGAATGATAGGCGCCAGGAGCAGAAGGGTCAAGATTACAGATCTGCTAATAGGTTCGGAAATGACCGTCAGGGTTATAATAGCAACAACAACAACAGGCAGTGGAGGGATCAAGCAGTTAAGGGTAATCAGCAGAATCGTACTTCGGGTTCTTTCAGCCAGCAGAAGCCTGTTGAGGCATTACCTCCTCCACCTATCTGTACTACTTGTGGTAAACCTCATCCAGGTCCGTGTTTTAAAGCCACTGGTGGTTGTTTTGCTTGTGGCTCCACTACTCACAAGATCAAAGATTGCCCTAAGAAGAATCCTGTGGCGCCTGGGAATTACATCAAGCCACCTCCTACTACTGGACGTGTCTACTCTACTACTCGGGAACAGGCAGAATGCTCTTCAGGTACCATTACCGGCATTCTCTACATTGATAATCATACTGTCTTCACTTTATTTGATACTGGTGCTACACACTTAATTATATTTGTCACATTTGCTAAGAAACTGAATATGATCCCTACACCACTCACAAATCACTTATCCATATCAACACCTATGAAAAACCATATACTCATTGATCACGAATATGTTAACTTTCCTCTACGCTTTGACGATCGTATTCGTCCTGCAAATCTGTTTCCCCTTGAGATGGTCGACTTTGATGTCATTTTGGGCATGGATTGGTTGGCTTTTCATAGGGCTACCATAGACTGCTATGCTAGAACTATAATCTTTGGTGACCTACACCATCCTGAATTTGTTTATCATGGTTCCCAACCTCTTAAATCTGTTAAGTTTATTTCTACTATGAAGGCACGAACCTTGATTTATCATGGGTGCCAAGGTTTTCTGGCTTCTGTAAAGGACACATCTTTGGAAAGTCCTAATATTGAAAGCCTTCCTGTTGTTCGTGAATTCCCTGATGTTTTTCCCGATGAACTTCCTGGTCTTCCTCCGGCTAGAGAGATTGAGTTTGGCATCGAGCTGGTTCAGGTGCTGAACCTATCTCCAAGGCTCCATATCGTATGGCACCTGTAGAGTTGAAGGAGTTGAAGAAGCAGTCGGAGGAATTGTTGGAGAATGGTTTCATCCGGCCAAGTGTTTCTCCCTGGGGTGCGCCAGTTTTGTTTGTGAAGAAGAAGGATGGGAGTATGCGTTTGTGTATTGACTACCGTGAACTTAACCGTATCACTATTCGTAATCGGTATCCTCTTCCGCGTATTGATGATTTGTTTGATCAACTGTAAGGGGCTAAATTCTTTTCTAAGATTGATCTGAGATCTGGTTATCACCAACTGCGAGTGAAGGAACAAGATGTTCCTAAGACCGCTTTCCGTACAAGATATGGCCACTACGAGTTTCTGGTTACCTTTTGGTTTGACAAATGGTCCTGCAGTGTTTATGGATCTGATGAATCGTGTTTTCCATGAGTACCTTGACAAGTTCGTTATCCTTTTCATCGACGGTATTCTGGTTTACTCCAAGTCTGAAGAAGAGCATGATCAACATCTCCGGATTGTTTTGGGGACTCTTAAGCAGAAGAAGTTGTATGCCAAATTTTCGAAGTGTGAGTTCTGGTTAAAACAAGTTGCTTTCCCTGGTCATATTGTGTCTGCAGAGGGTATCACCATGGATCCATCTAAGTTTGAGGCTATCACCAAGTGGCCAAGACCTACTACGGTGATTGAGGTTAGGAGTTTTCTAGGGCTTGTTGGTTATTACCGACGGTTTGTTGAAGGTTTTTCTCGATTAGCTTTACCTCTGACCCAGCTGATGAGAAAGGGTGAGAAATTTGTATGGACAGATGAACGTGAGGAGAGTTTTGAAGAGTTAAAACGGAGGTTGGTGTCTGCTCCTATTTTGGCTCTTCCATCTGGTTCTGGAGGTTTTCAGATCTACAGTGATGCTTCAAAGAAAGGTTTGGGCTGTGTTTTGATGCAACATGGGAAGGTGATCGCTTATGCTTCGAGGCAACTAAAACCTTATGAGGAAAATTACCCAACACATGATCTGGAATTGGCTGCTGTTGTGTTTGCATTAAAAATCTGGAGACATTACTTGTATGGCGAATCATGTGATATCTTCACTGATCACAAGAGTCTCAAATACATCTTTACTCANAGTATGCGTTTGTGTATTGACTACCGTGAACTTAACCGTATCACTATTCGTAATCGGTATCCTCTTCCGCGTATTGATGATTTGTTTGATCAACTGTAAGGGGCTAAATTCTTTTCTAAGATTGATCTGAGATCTGGTTATCACCAACTGCGAGTGAAGGAACAAGATGTTCCTAAGACCGCTTTCCGTACAAGATATGGCCACTACGAGTTTCTGGTTACCTTTTGGTTTGACAAATGGTCCTGCAGTGTTTATGGATCTGATGAATCGTGTTTTCCATGAGTACCTTGACAAGTTCGTTATCCTTTTCATCGACGGTATTCTGGTTTACTCCAAGTCTGAAGAAGAGCATGATCAACATCTCCGGATTGTTTTGGGGACTCTTAAGCAGAAGAAGTTGTATGCCAAATTTTCGAAGTGTGAGTTCTGGTTAAAACAAGTTGCTTTCCCTGGTCATATTGTGTCTGCAGAGGGTATCACCATGGATCCATCTAAGTTTGAGGCTATCACCAAGTGGCCAAGACCTACTACGGTGATTGAGGTTAGGAGTTTTCTAGGGCTTGTTGGTTATTACCGACGGTTTGTTGAAGGTTTTTCTCGATTAGCTTTACCTCTGACCCAGCTGATGAGAAAGGGTGAGAAATTTGTATGGACAGATGAACGTGAGGAGAGTTTTGAAGAGTTAAAACGGAGGTTGGTGTCTGCTCCGATTTTGGCTCTTCCATCTGGTTCTGGAGGTTTTCAGATCTATAGTGATGCATCAAAGAAAGGTTTGGGCTGTGTTTTGATGCAACATGGAAAGGTGATCGCTTATGCTTCAAGGCAACTGAAACCTTATGAGGAGAATTACCCGACCTATGATCTTGAGTTAGCTGCTATGGTTTTTGCATTGAAAATCTGGAGACATTATCTGTATGGTGAAACGTGTGACATCTTTACCGATAATAAAAGTCTCAAGTATATTTTCACCCAGAAAGAGCTTAACATGAGACAAAGAAGATGGTTGGAACTTCTTAAAGATTATGACACTAATATTCAGTATCATCAGGGCAAGGCTAATGTGGTTGCTGATGCACTTAGTCGGAAGTCTGGTATAATAGCAAGTATTGAGATTGAACCCAAAATTCTTCATGATTTAGAGCGTTTGGATGTTGAACTATGTATACGAGGTTTTGGCGGATATTGGGCTAGTATGAAGGTAGAGTCCAATCTTATGTTACAGATTAAGGAGGCTCAGAAGGATGATGGTGAACTGTGGGCTATAGTTCAGAATGTTGAAGAGGGTAAACAGACTGAGTTCAGAGTTTATGATGAGGGGGTTGTATGGTATGAAGATAAGTTGTTACGATCTGGTACTTCGTGAGAAAGTTATGATAGAAGCTCATAGTTCTCCCTTCACTATTCATCCGGGTTCTACTAAGATGTACAGAGATTTGAAGCAGTACTTTTGGTGGAATGGTATGAAACAAGATGTGGCTACTTTTGTGTCGAAGTGTATGGTTTGTCAGCAGGTCAAGATTGAACATCAGAGAGCTAGTGGGTTGTTACAGCCGTTAGAGATTCCTGTTTGGAAGTGGGATGAGATATCTATGGATTTTGTGACAGGGTTACCTATTACTCGGAAGAAGCATGATGCGATTTGGGTGATTGTTGATCGGCTAACGAAGTCTGCTCATTTCTTACCTATTAGAAAGGACTATGGTATTGGTAAATTGGCGGAGATATTTCTGCATGAAATTGTTAGACTTCATGGTACTCCGGCATCTATTGTGTCTGACAGAGATCCGCGGTTTACTTCTCGGTTCTGGAAAGGTTTGCAGAAAGCTTGGGGAACTCGTCTTAAATTCAGTACAGCATTTCATCCTCAAACAGATGGTCAGTCAGAGAGAACCATTCAGACTTTGGAGGATATGCTAAGGGCTTGTGCTTTGGAATGGACGGGAAGCTGGGATGAATATCTGTGCTTGGTGGAGTTTGCCTACAACAACAGTTGGCATGCTAGCATCAAGGCAGCACCTTTTGAACTTCTGTATGGAAGGAAATGTAGGGCACCCATCTGTTGGGATGAAGTAGGTGAATGTTTGATTGAGGGTCCTGAACTGATTGAGATCACTAATGAGAAAGTAGCTGTTGCTAAGGAGAAGCTGAAAGAGGCTCGATCTCGGCAGAAGAGTTATGCTGATAAGCATCGACGTGACTTGGAGTTTCAGGTTGGAGATCGTGTGTTTCTGAAGGTTTCGCCATTCAGAGGAGTGAAACGTTTTGGGATCAAGGGCAAGCTCAGTCCTCGATTCATTGGTCCATTTGAAATTTTGGAACGTATTGGAGAAGTTTCTTATCGTTTAGCACTTCCTCCTCAGTTATCGCATGTTCATGATGTTTTCCACGTATCTCTTCTGAGGGGATACAACTATCATCCGTTACACATTGCTTCCTATCCGTTTGATCATATTCAACCTGATATGTCTTTGTCTGAAGAACCTGAGGCTATTTTAGATCGGCAAGAAAGAGTCATGAGAAACAAAGTCATTCCGTTTGTAAAGATTCTTTGGAGGAATCACCCGGAGCGTGAAGCTACCTGGGAAACCGAAGAGTCGATGCGAATTAGTTATCCTCATTTCTTTGCATAGTTTGGTATGTCTTCGTTTTGTTTTCATTTCGTTTCATTTCAATTTTCGTGGACGAAAATTATTTTTGGAAGGGAAGAAGTTNCACTTTAGCCCTTCTCGGATTGGGGTGTTACAATAATATTACAGTTATATATTTCTTTGGTGAAAGAAAGTTGACCTTTACTGGGAGCAGGTTGTTGATATATCGATCAACAAACCTGGAAACTAGAACGGATTACTTCGATCTCGAAGATGACACACTTGCAGCCTACTTTTGTATCGACAGAAAAGTAAAGAACGATGCACAAGTAAGTATCCCTGATCGAACCTTGATTAGTTATTGAAAGAATGCGTACAAATCCCTCCCCTCTCACCTCCTTTTATAGAGATGAGGGGGAAGGTAAAACCGACTCCAATATGGACTCATAGTCGGCTGTTACAAAGACATGGGTTGGGCTTGGGACACAAGCCAATCAACCGACTCATATATGACTAAGAATACGAAACAGACACTTAACACCCTAGACATAGATATAAGCTAAATAAAGACTAAATATAACAATTTCCACCTTAGGCTTTATATTAGCCTATACCAACACTTAACAACTCCAAGCAGTGTTGAAACTTGTGTCCAGTTACCACCTTCGTCAAGGCATCCGCAACATTATGTTCAGTACCCACCTTCAGAACTTCAACTGTCTTTGCTTCCAAGACACCTCTGATAAAGTGATAACGCACATTGTTGTGCTTAGTCCTTTCATGAAAAGCATGATTTCACGATAAGTGAATCGCGCCCTGATTATCACAATTAACTGCGACAGTGTTAAGCTCCACGCCCAACTCTTCCAAGAGTCCCCTTAGCCAAATAGCTTCCTTCACAGCCTCCGTAAGGGCCATATACTCCGCCTCTATAGTTGAAAGAGCCACGACATGTTGTAGCGTTGCCTTCCAGCTTACAACACATCCCTGTACTAAAAACGCATAACCAGTGATAGACCTACATTTATCCGGATCCTTAGCGTAGTCTGAATCAACAAAACCTGTTACGTCCACATGGTTGCCACGATTTGTCCGAAACACCAAACCCACGTTTGCAGTACCCCGCAAATATTTCAAAATCCACTTCACTGCTTCCCAATGATTTTTACCTGGATTCGCCAAATATCTAATAACAACACTTACCGCATATGCTATGTCTGGCCTCGTGCACACCATCAAGTACATTAAGCTCCCAACCGCATTTGAATACGGTACCTTACTCATCCTTTCAACCTCACAATCCCTAACCAGACAATCCTTCAACGACAGCTTGAAGTGCCCACCCAATGGCATCTGAACCGATTTCCCATTGTCTATTCTAAAATTATTTAAAATCTTAGAAACATACCCGGATTGTGACACCCTCTGTGTAAAACATGAATTTCTAAAATACGTGAAATGACCAAAATATCCTTACGTCCAAAAATCTTAATAAATACCTATAAGATACCAAGTAAGCCCTAGTAACCTTATAATTCACTATAAGTGATCATAATAACTTAAAAACTATACAAATGACATTTTCTTGGTTCCAAATTTTCAATCATACGTTAAAATATAAAAGGGGTCCAAGATTATATTAAAAACTAGTACATGANCCCTAAAGCTTCAAAACATTCGGTATTTTATTTCTGGTGCAAAAATCTGAACGATTACAAGGCAATTAAGGAGGTTCTGATTCGTGGTTTGGTTTGTTCCTTGGCTCGGTTTGGTTTTAACGTGGGTATTGGATTCTTGTTCCTGTTTTCTGTTTCATTCGACCATCAAGAGGTACAAGAATAATCTTGTTCAATCCCTATACCTTAATCTCTTGTTATACGCTTGGGTTTCATGTTTTGATTTTTATATGAATCGGATAAGAGGGTAACATGTTATACGAATTGGTTCTCACATAAAATCATGAATAGGTGTCATGTATATGTCTAATAGTATTTCTGTTTTGGCCATATGTATTAAATCTGAAACAAGCCCTAATTAAACCTAGCATACTCATTAATATATGACCTACAACTCTGTACATTAAACTCTAGCATTAAGTAAGGGAGATTAGGGCTTAAAGGGATTAAGGTAGTATTGTTTTCTGTCTCACTGCATGCTGTCCAGAATTTGTGTCGGATTGAAGTGGGTATATATTGATGATACCAACGTGTTTTTAAGTGATTCTTGAGTCTAAACATAAGTACTATTTGTCTAGTTTCTGGAAAAGTAAGCCACTTAACTTTTAGAGGTCGGGAAGATTGATTTTTGATTTTTGTGTGATTAAGTGTCAAAACTGTTTTTCGGATGCCTGGAAATCTGTAGGTGTTTTTGATTTTTCATTTTCAAATCTTAAGGATTTAGGAATCTCCTTTGACAGGAGTAATATTTGGGTTATTTAAGACTTCCAGGAATGTTTGTCGATTTTTCTGAAAGGTCTAGATATGTCTCTTAAGTGCAAACTTTCCGGGTGTTTCTGCAGTTCATTTTCTGGAATGGTTTTGGGAAACGATTTTTCAAAGGGTAGTTGTACTTGCTATTAAATTCTGGGAAAATTCTTGTGGGTTCCTAAGACATTATAGTATCACTGTGATTTTTGGTGAATTTTAGTTTTGAGTTCTAATATGGTTAATAAATTCGTCAAATCAGGTATTGTTTGTGATTAAAAGCTGAGTTTCTGAAACTTAAAGGTTTGTTTGATTTAAGTATAAATAAAAGGGGTTACGAGTGTTAGTTACTTAACTAAAGGGATGTAACTTGTAAATTGATGATATTAGAGGGTTAATCTGTAATAAATGAGTAACTCATGATAATTACACTTTAGACCATAAAATTTGGAAGGCCGTCATTATTAACCCTAAAATTTGTTGAAACTATATAGACCTTGATAGATCTTGTAGCTCTCGTTGATCGTTAGCAGTGTCTATGTAATCACAAACACTCTAATAGAGAATCTCCAAAGCTTGTACTCTAATGCGGAAAACAAATACAAGCATAAACAATTAATACTAAGAACACTTAATCCTCTATGGATTTATATTAAGAACTTATAAACTTGTTCGTTACATCAAACATAAACTTGTGTTTCCTTTTATAGAGAAGGAACTCGGTAAACCTTACAACAGTTTCTCAAGAAACGTATAAACTATAAAATTTAAATGATATGGCATTATTTTTCCTAATATAATTCATCGGCATATCCTAACTATATTCACATAATACGCGGTTTAACCTATATCCCCGCAGAAAACGTAAATATGACTGAAACTATGTCCTTCAGGGCCAGATCACATCTTCAGCAGAATCTGTTTCCCTTCAGGCAGATTCCCTTCAGCAGTAACCCATAGCAGAAATTCTCCCACTTAGCAGAATTCCCCAACAATCCTCCCTACATCTTGAATTTGAGCTGGGTTAACGTTCAAGATTTCTTGATAGATCTTTAAACACATCACACTAGAGGAATTTGTCTTCAAACCCAATCCAGCAGCAAAGAAACAAAAGAAAACATCTCTATGATGAATAAACTGGAAACACCTGTTCCTTTGCAGGGCAACACACAACTGATACATCAAAACAAAT
>LBNU01033273.1:14639-29763 GCA_014162995.1 Artemisia annua
TACATATGTCTTAGGTTCGAAAACAAGGTCAAGCATGCAAGTCATACACTACATTATCACTTGTACATGTTGTTGTAGTATTTATCGTCAAAAAATATAGTTATGCTCATGTGATCTTTTATTTAGAAATTTATTCTTTCTAGATATGTAACTTGTAAATCTCGTGACTAAACATTATTCGTCTAGTCCATAAGTACTTTGGATAATCTCCAACGCACCTAATAAGTATACGTAATGTTCTACCATTTTTATGTACGTCATTTTAACCAAAATACACCATAAAGTGTCAAAAATTACTACTAAAGATTTCCATCAGCTTTTAATAGCAATTTAAAAGCTGTCAAAATATTTTTAATTTGCCGTAACTTCATTAGGCCATAACTTTCTCGTCTTAGCTCCGTTTTTCAAGTTTTATATATCCCCGCGAAGGTATTCAAGTGTACTCTAGGCTTCTCAAGGTCTCGGCTAGCCTAAACATCATCTATCTTCAGTTTTTATAGCTCGAAAATTTCTGGACAGCTTATTTAATTTCAGAAAATATAGTTTTCGTCGTAAATCATGAAAATAGCATAACTTTTTCGTTATAAGCCCGTTTTAACCCGTTCAAGCGGCTATGTTTTCATTAATAAGTCTATTTTCTATAATTCTAGTTTAATATGGTATGGGAGTTACCAAATTTTCTGTTTTGAACCAAACATGGCAGATTTATCTTTACACTAGTAAATCTATTTTTATAAACCTTCTAGTAATCTATTCTACTTAATCACCATTCCATATCTAGTCCTAGTTCACCCATTATTTTCCCAACTAAAGTATAGTGATCTACATAATAATCTAGCAATATTCAAAGTCCATGTATATATTCTTCTAAAATATTTAGATCTACACATTTATTAACCTATATGTTTATATAAAAATGTCCTTGTTACAAAAGTTTATTTAAGACATACTTTTGCTAATAGATCATGGTAGCCTTAATATTTATCAACATGTACCAAGTGATAAGCAAGTGTAGTTACTTAACAAGCATGAAAAATCATGAAAATCATGAAGTATTAGTAAGTTTACTTACAAGGTTGATTAGTGAGATGAGACTTATGAAACACTTGTGTAACCCCAATATTAGTACTCTAGCCCTTGTGATCTACCCTTAGTATACTTGATTCTTGCCCAACTAGCTTCCTTTTTCCTTTCTCCTTCTTTGGTTGTGTCGAAAATTTCAAGGGTTTGGGAGGTTGGGTTTATTTTTCTTTCTTTGTGTGAATGTAAGTGATATAGATGTGTAGGTAAATGAAATGGCTTGTATAAGTGAACATATATAAAGTCAAGATGAAAAATATCTTGGGGACAAAGCCCTTGATTTATGGCCGATTGATATGGGGGATGAGGGGGGAGGTATGGTGAAGCTTATCTCATTAATTGATTATGTACCATGTTGCTTGTTTTGAAATACTTGCACTAGTTAAGTCATGTATAATGATGTGTCTTGAAAATTATATAGATGGGATGAATCTTGTGGAAGATTTGGAAGCAAAATATGTTGTAGTATATATATAAAAGTGTATATTTTGAATGTATTGGATAGTAAAAATAAGTATTGGGCATTGGTTTAGTAGTTAACGAAAGATATACGTATTTAAACGGTTTGAATAAAGGAATTACATTGGACACAAGGAAATATTTTTGGCACTTTTGTAATAATTTTGGAAGTATAAAAATACCTTGAAAATAATTGTTGAGAAAATCGGGTATGTCGGGCATTAAATTCTTGAATAAAAATTAACGTTTGTTGAATTTAAAACCGTAAGTATTTAAAGAGTAGAAACTTGTTTTATAGTATAAAATTGTGAACTGGAGTAGGAGAAAGGTACTGGAGCATTGTGGACTAGAAATAGCCTAAGTCCTAGTGTGCTTAGAATGTATTCACAAATTTGTGTTGATCCAAGTAAAAGAGCTCATGTAAATTGTTTTAAATTAAATGTCAAGAATTTAAATTCAAGTTTAGAAAATAGTATTGACCTGTAAAATAGCGGGTTGTCATATCGCGTTCCTGTAATTATTCTTGCTTCAATAATCCGCTGTAGAAGTTGACTGACAATCAATCTTGTTCCATTACACAGACCACCTATTAGGTTAAGGTTTCTGAGTAGCATTATAGGTGTTCCAACTTTTAATGCCAAGACATGCTGAGGCATACTTGGGAAGTCCATGCTATTTAGATATTCTGGTGGATACAGCAGCTCTGTAGCGCCACCGTCATTCATTTTTGGTGTTGCTTGGTCAAAACTTCTGTAGGAATGCCCTTGACCCTGCAAACTATCCAGTATTTTTCTTGTTTATCATGTCAGCAGTCTCATTTTTCGGGTAGACAATAGCCTTTTCTTGTAGCGATTCTGCACTTGGTATGTCAAGTGTTTCTGCGTCATATATGAATTGTATTAACTCTGCGAGGCCAGTCTCCGAATCGTTGATACAATATTCATCTGGTATCTTAACCCAGGCTGTATTTTCTGGATCCGCTTCGTCAGGGGAACCCGTTGCACCATTCCCAATATCAAGTAGCCATTCTGAGAAAGCCACTACATTACGATAGACGTTGCTTGTTGATGCTGCACGATGAAGGCGCATATTTTAATGTAAGAGTATAACCTGAAAATAACTCCAAAGGTACGACTTGGCAATTGAGGCAGCTATTATCTCACTTTTGGATGCTCGTTTTTTAACTAGTAGTGTCTGCCTAAAGTCTCCCCCCAAAATAACAGTTTTCTTCCCAAACAAATGGCCTGTGTATCCAATTTATCCCTAAGTGTGCGATCCAATGCTTCGAAGCACCTCCGATCATTCATCGGCGCCTCGTCCCATATAATTAGATCTGTCTTACTAAACAATTCGGCCAGTTGGGTGTTTTTTTTAACATTGCATACCGAATGGTCTATTAAATTGATAGACAGCTTGAACCTTGAATGGGTTGTACGACCAGAAGGCAAAAGCAAAGAAGCTATCCCAGAAGATGCGACAGCTAAAACGATTTTACCCTGAGATCTTAAGGCGCATAGAATAGCTTTCCAGATAAATGTCTTTCCCGTTCCACCGTGCCCGTAAACAAATAGAAGTTCTTGATTACCTGTTGCGATGGCGGTAAGAACCCTATCAAATATTGCCCGTTGTTCTTGATTCAGTTGCGGAATAAGCCTGTCGCTTTCTTCAGCTAGCTGCTCACAATCATAATTAAGCTCCTCCATAATCAATCTGTTACTTAATATTCTCAGCAAGTTATCCGGAGGTTTTGGCATCGAGAAATCTGACAAAGACTTTACATAAAATGCCAGCGACGCCTGGAGCTCGTAAAGAATTCCGCCTCTTACCATATCTTCGTTTACATGAAGATTTGGAATATTTAGCAGTATCGATAGCCTATTAGGTATGTCTTCACGCATATGTTCCCAGTGTGACTCAAATAATACCGGCGAATGTGCAACATCACAGAAAATAAGCATCTGTACAAACAGATCCCTCAGTTCCGAAGCAGTTGCTGATACTGCTGCTTCTTCTAATGCTAATGTCCATTCGCGGTCATCTCCTAGCAAACCCATCGCTTCGCTGGCGGCACGATAAGTGAAATGAACTGTTGTATCAACCTTTTGGATGTCTGCAAATGAAGTGCAGCCTGTCTGATGGCATAATAACATCCTTTGGAAAAAAAGGTCGCCGCTAGCCGGATGCACGTACGTGAGCCTTCCTATAGATGGCTTATTTCTATTTTGCCTTCCCGACCAGCTACGAGTTTTTAATGACCAGACAAATTCAGACGGAAACTGCAAGTAAGTAAGATGTCTACCATACGAGTACAATCGATTATACTCAAGCCACTCTGTTAGCGTCGTTTTTTTGCTTCTAGAATTGTTAGCAATGGTTGTGAGACGCTGTGAAGCTCTGAAAGCTATCTGCTGCATATTTTCAGCGTGTACGGTTAGTATTTGGACTGTCGGTTCTCTACTATGAATATCAAAACCGAGTATCCGCCAGCATGCTTCATGCGGCCCTATATACCTTGCATCCATAAAATTTCTTATCTCATCTATATGCACCATAGACCCAGTAGCTGCAGATGCATTGGCAGCCGACGAACTTGCACCCTGCCTCGGTTGACCTATTGGCCTAACAACTCTCGCCACAATCTGTCTGTCCCTTTAGATATATATTTGAATAAGTACTTTATAAGCATCGTCCAACCGCAGTATTCCACATTAATATGCGCATAGAAGGCCATACACAACATTCGATTATAAGGCACAACATACCCATTATCCAACCTCACTCCTCGACGGTATGTACCGGCGCCCGTTTCGTGCCTTCGATAATGCACATATCTTTTACTATCAGTGTATGTGTTCTGGCAATATTCCTTCGGGAACAGCTTCTTGAAACTGTCACGCCCGATGGTACACGGGGCATTAGGATACGCACGACCACATGGACCATGCATCATGAGTTCCGAAATAACTCTGAATCCTTCAGGATCTTGTACATGGTTAGGAAGTTCCGCACTTATGTATGTGTCTATGTTAGTCTCTTGACCATTAATTGGTTGGCGTTGTGTCCATATTAATATATGGCAATGCGGTAGTCCGCGTTTTTGAAACTCCACCGTGTAGAGTACTGCAAAATACACGCGAAAGAAAACGAAGCAAATTATGACTCAATTATCAATAGAAAAATTGTATTAAACATATTGAAAACTAATAAAGGCAGGAGCAGAAATAAGAAAGTACCTGCAACTATTTTCCCGAAAACCTCTTCTTCTCTGATAAAGTTTATCAACGCATGAATCTTGCGCTCAAACACTCTGTCCACAATATCAGGCCTATCGGCGGTGGTTAACAATGGGAAGCTGTTCATGTATTCCTGGATCTCTGGCCACTTCACATTGCAAGTGAATGTGACAAAGAATTTCGGATTATCATGTACTCGACAGATAGCCAGTGCATCCAAGTAATGGCTGTACATGTAACGTGGACCTCCTGTAAATGATGCCGGCAAAATAATTCGAGACCCTACGTCACGACCATCTCTATCGCCTCTAGTGATAGCGTCGTAAATTCCTGACAAATACTCACTGCGTATGTCATTCTGCTTGCGCCTAATAAAATCTGTTCTATCCTGTTCAATAACACAATATGCATTACTGACATACTGCTGAAATAGTCTTCTGGCTCGAGTTATTAAATTTTGTCTACCAACTCTGTCGCATAACTGGTACGCATAGTAAACCTTCATTGTCATTTTCTTTTCTTCTTGCCTAGCTGAACCCTCCAAATTCCTAAGTATTAGGTTTAAGTGATACCCTTCCTCGCCGTAAATAAAAAGAAGAGGGAACTGCAATGCCATATACGTCGGATGCAGCTTGTTAACGCTTTCTGGCTCTCTAGAATGCCGCTCTATTATGACATCGTAATCTGTCATACTTTCAGGCCCACCTTCATAAACAATAGCCCCTATGGTGTCAGCAGTTGGTAACTCATACTGATTGGCCCCAATAACACCAAACAACCTAATCTGGAAATTAGGTATATCAGCTTCAAGTAACTTATCCCTTGCAGTTCGAAATAAACGAACTAAAGCATTGGTATGGTTCAAAAACTCAATAAGGCCTTCGATTATATCTTCCTGCAGAGCCCGTCTTTCATGTGGATCAAAATGGGAAAGCCTATTTTGTATCTCATGGTCCGTGTCATAAACATACATCTGTAAAAACCTAGGAGTGTCATCACCTGATGGACAAAAGCCACCAATCCAGTGATATATCTGGCCTGAAACTCTGAACACATACGGACCCCTTCCTGTATTAATAGAGTTATCGATAGTCGCACCAAAAGAAGTCATCGCGAACATCTGATTATACGCTCTTATGTTGTCCATAAAATGCCTATTTGAAAACAGATCTGTAATGTACACCGGGTATTGCGTGTGTGTGCGCAAAACTGCACGGCCACCTGCGCAGCACTTTTGATACTGTGGAGGCGCAGATGCTGGCATCCCGGCTTTCTTTTCTTCAAGCCAAAATAAAGCGCGACAATGTTCACATACTTGATCGCATCTACCAAAGCACATATAATCCAATGGTGCACCTGCAAAACGAAAAAAAAAATGTAGATTAGAAAGAGAAAGTAATACAATCACAAATGCGTACAAAAAAAAGGGCAAAGAAGAGAAGGTAAAAAACAACCTTCTCGTTGTGGAGGAGCAAGAGGTCCTTGCGCTGGTGATGCATCAACATCCATCATATGCGGTCGTTCTGTAAAGAGACGTTAAAAAACAACATACACAATTAGGTTAAGCACACACCACGATTGCTGCACAATTCTTTAGCATCTGTCTCTAAATATAAATTAACATGACATTTGCATTATAATAATATATCTTTATGGGTTAAAAATGAGTGAAAGTAATGAAACTGGAATCTTCTATTAAACAGACTATACAACAAAAAGTTAAGTTAAATTTTATTAGGCGCTAGCATTCTGTAGTACGGTAGATGTATAATAGTTGTACACTTAACCTATGATAACTTAGACTATCTTTGGGTGAGTATACATTGCTGGCAGTCAAATATAGCATACAAATAAACATTAACGCGCAAATCTGTAAATAGCTGGTTCTTCATATAGATTGTAAGACTACCTACAAACTATAACCTGCCGAACATAATAAATGTTGTTCAGACATGTCATAGGGCTAATACATACTCATATACCAGAGAATGAAACAGGCGATGTAGCATTAGCATAGATAAAAATGGCAGACAAATGTTTTTTTCGTATGAAAAGCCAAAGACAGTAGCACATAATAAGTATCACCAGGAATACATAACGCATACCAGTATGCGTACGCTGCCGATTAGTAAACCCGCGCATCCCATCTGAAAATAATATTCAAGTAAACATAATAAAGATATATAAATAATGGACCCACATTATATCTTCAATTAGGTACCAAAATAAGCTTGTGTATTACGTGCGCGGCTTCTTCTCCTAGTAGGTGTGGCAGTTTCCGGCGGAGTTGTACCAGCATTGTGTGAACCTGATATGGCAATTTAGAAAAAAGATAACCTTGAAAATCCAGTTATAATATAACGTATTGTATATCAATCTCATATAACTAACATAAAGAAGTGTTAATCAACTGAGATAGTCTCCTGATTGCGCAAGACGTCCGTAGGCGAGAAATTTAAAATGATAGGGCCATCATAAGAGGGTCGATGATTGTGAAACTGAACTGCACCTGCGGACAGACGTGTATGAAACTAACGAAACTATTATACCTACCGATACAATAATGAGCATACAATAATCTAAAACCATTGTAACAAACAACCAACCTTCGCAAGGCGCGGATTGCTGAGCAGTTACAAAAGATTCTGTCACACTATTACTGGCTATAAATGTAGAAACTGAACCATCAATTGCTGTTATTTGTACAGGCAAAAAATGTGCAGGGTTGATACATTGCACCGTATCAGATGTTAGATGTCCAGGATTATGAAACAGTGAATCCGAAAAGGATGTGACAACAGCTTGTTGGCAATCTTCCAAGGGAGTTTGCAACGCAGACGCAGAACTTTGAGGCCCATTCCTTACAGCAACACTCAAATGAGGAATTTCTAAGGTACCACTACCAACACCAGTCGAAGAAGCAGCACAGTGCATCGCATTTACATGATCAGAGTCAGTGCTCGGTCCAACCAAACCATTATTAGATGTAACAGCGAAATGGCCATGAATAAGCCGATCATGAGGGACCAAAGGCTGGGTACCTTCTATAGGCATACCGCTGGCCAACTTATTTGACACGACCTTTCTTTTTATTCTCATGTGACACAGGTTACAACAAAAAAACACAGGGGAAAAAATAGCAGCAGAAACTAAACAGCGCAATCCTACAAAACACTACCGGGATGCATATAGACAGACGTAAAACAACTAACTTAGATGGAAGCAAGCATATGTACTTAACTCATACCAGAAATATACAGGAAAAACTGAATTGGTCTAACAAAACCAACTGGGAAGAATATGTAGCATAGAAAGAACACTAAAAACAGTAACAACTAATCCAAAAAAAACCAACCTTACGATGAAGAAGATTAATACAAAAGACGATCAAAAAATTCTTGGAAAACGTATAGTGCAAACGGTGGTACTTATCGGATACATTAATGTGATATATTAAGGGGAACGGTGGAACGAAAATAAAAGAAACATGGATACAAACCTGGATCAAAAACAACCCAAATGTAAAGCCCCAAAAAAATATTTTTTTTAATATGCCTCACGCCAAATAGTATATATAGAGAATGTGACATATAAAAGAATTAAAGATGGATATTTGTTATCTGAAATTTGGTATTTCATTTAACGTATATAAACTGGAGCTAAATGTTGTAAGAAGTCCGATGAAACTTTAATCATGATATCGATACGAGTAAGTTAACAATTCAAGGACATGTTTGTGAGACCTAATCTTTGTCGATCTAAATTCACATCGGCATTTTGTATAGATACTTTTGGTAATAAAAAAAGTTAATTAAAATGAAATACGTCTACTGAGTCAAGTACCCCCCGCTCAAACTTCGTCTTAGCTTCATTTTGTTGGCGTGGAGAAGCAACTCACTCAAAAAGGTCATTCAAGACGGGCTACAACGAATGGTCAAGAAGGTCGTTCAAGACGGGTTACAAGGAAGATCATAGGAACCCATTAGAATGGTTGGCATTAATTAAGAGTTCAAAGAAAGATCAATCTATGCTTTAGATTTTTACTTATAGTTAGAAGCAAAGATTTAACTACCCACAATTATATTTTATCATTTTGTGACAAGGAAAAAACTTAATAATAATGAATTAGTAATCGTGGATATATGTTCAAGTAGAGTTAGCAAGTTGGTCGATGATAGATCTACATCTATACTACATATAAAGGAAAAAGAGTCAAAGTGGAAAAGTGAAAAGTCAATATTGTCGAAATGTTGAAATGTTGAAATCTTATTAAAGGAAATTATGAATGTAATAATATTATTATTAAAACACCCCATTACTTAAAAGTACAATGATTTATTCACATTGTACAACCAAATTAAATACAACCAATTAAAACACAAACTGGGTTGACCCGGGACGCTTCAAACCCGACGGGTTGAGCCGGTTTAATTTGACCCATTTTCGACCCAACCTAGAAAGTTGACCCGATTTAAATCGACCTATTTTTTAACCGNACTCGTCTTATTGGAATTTGACTGGGGGCTAGCGAATATTTCCATATTTAGTAATAATAACATAAACATGAAAAATCAACAAACACATATCATCATACAACGCAAGTAATGAGACATAAACATAGTCAAACTCAAGTAATAATGCATACAAGCAAATAATAAGAAAGTTTAACAAGAAACACAAAGATCAACGTCTATAACGTTCTAAACACCACTTATGCCAAAAACTCCTTAAGCTTTAAATTTGAACCGTTTTCGACCCAACCTAGCAAGTTGACCCGGTTTAAATCGATCCATTTTTTGCTTGGAACGGTTCAACCGGTTGAACCACCCGGGTTGAACCAGGTTTCAAAACATTATGTTAAATTTCCAAATCTTCAAACTTTTATTGTTTTTCGTTTATAACCTATAAACTTTTTTTATCAATAAACTATGTGTCGCTATAAAATCCCGTTGCTATGCACGGGTACTCGTCTAGTATATTATATTTCAAAGCCGGTTTTTATATCCTGACAAATGATCTTATTAAACAATACACAAAACTGAAAAGTAAAGAAGTCGTATGTAAAATATATAAAGCGGCACATACAAAAAAATTATAGATTACCTTGGTTATTGATGATTGAATCCCATAGCTAAAAATAACATAGAAGTTAGAATAATATTACCTTAGTTATTCATGATTGAAAATAGAAAAAACTGATCCTAAACGGGACTCATCGGTTAGTTTGGATGGATTGTTTAGAGATACTACTCAATATATATTGAGTTTACAAATGAGAATGATACATAAATATGCAGGTTGAACTTTTACAACATTCAGAATAGGTTACTTAACTACAAGAAACAAGTTATGAGTATTCCATGCTTTCTTTTCACATGAATGAATTTTAGTTTTGTATCATTGATGATATGTGAAATGCATGTTTTTGCGGTTATAAAGTGCTATAGACCACACTTGGTTTAATCTAAAAAACCAATAAGCTACATTGACATAACAAAGCCCAATTACTTCGTATGGAAATATGGGCCATTTAATACCAATAGCCGATTATGAAACATTAAGAGCATGGGGAATCATAATGCCTAACCGGCATTATTCTTATGTGGCAATCTTTCAACGTGGTAACGTACGTTAATACCATTTCCAAGCCATCTGCGTTGGGGCTGCATTTCAACTTGAGTTACTCTAGCAACTTGCGTTGCAACGTGAAGCTTCAAATAAAAAATTACAAAACACCCCCCCAAGAGTTATTACTAGCAACGGCTATTTTATTTTATTTTATTTTTAAAAACCACCTATATAAACCTATCTTATCTAACCCTTTTACAAACACAAAAATAAAACCATCTTTATATCCAACAAAAATTCTTTCGCAATGGATCCACATCCAACTTACGCCGCACATGTAAACCTTTCCGATATCGAAGATGAAGCCGATGCTTTAGTATATATGCAAGACAGATGGATTGACAGATGTGATAAGCGTCATCAAAAGGCAAAAGAAATGCGTGACAAAGATGTTCATCTTAGTCTCCAACACCATCTTATAGAGCATATTTGGCGTGAACGTGAGGATTTTATGGAAGAGGATGATGACTAGTTTAACTTATTTACTTATCGTATTGATGCGTAAGATTGCACCCTCGCAAAAAGGTTTTACTTCTCAGGGATCTTGAGAAGCTTGCAATCCCCACCAGGCAGTGTACCTGACCGATGTAGTATAGTGTAGTGGCAAGTACCGGGGGATTGATCGTTCTCTAGTGGAATAGTGTAGTTAGGATTGAAAAGCTACTCTAATAGGTCTAAGGGTGAGGGAAGATTCTTTTTGTATTTTTATATTTTAATGAAAGCAAGTAAATATCTCGGTTTTGAAGGAGTGGGCGGAATTAGTTGCTAATCAACTAACCCAAATAACTAAAATGCAAATAAAATAAAATAAACTGAAAGTAAATGTTGTGAAAACTATATGGAGAGAAATGTGTTTACTTAGATTTCTTTACTCCCTAACTATCTTTTACCGATTGATTAGTGTGTATTAATTGCGTGGATGACGGATTGTATTCCTTAATAACGGTCGTGGGGGTGTGTACGGACTTCCCCAACTCTATAAGCTCCTACTTCACTCCTATGTCGAGCCGGCTAAGAAGCTCCTAACATGCGATCACTAGAATTCGCTCATGCATTAAATACAATCAAATAACCTTAGTACACCTTGGTTCATGTTTCTTAAGACGTTCAAGCATGTTACCAATTGGAAGTCTGCCAGTTTTCTTAAGCCTAACATCGATAAACATTCATCCAATACAATCAATAACACACCATTCAATCAATAATCAATAGTTAGGTTTCATTAGATCTAAGCAAACACAAAGAAAACCTAGCCTAGCATGTTAAACAAAAGACAAGAACAAGATAGAATCAAACAACACATAGACATATTGAATGATTAATTGATTACTTATCTTCAATGTAACATGGAAGATCTCAAGGTAAAAAACCTTGAAAAAGCTGCTAAAATTCGTCTAGGGTTTCTCCCTAAAAAGTTCCACACTAATGACTAAAAATTATGAGAATATATATAGAAAAACAGATCTGACGGCGTCACGTTGTAGCCTTGACGCCGTCACCTCGCCGTGCTTAGGGTTTCTTGATGGCCTTCTTGACGCCGTCCCCCTTTAATCTCCCAAAATCCATTCTGGCTTATCAAGGCTTGACGGCGTCACATCCAAGCTTGACGCCGTCAAGGGTACTATTCCAGCAGACTTTAGCACTTTGTCGAATTCTTCACTTTTATGCTCCAAAAACGTCCAAAATGCTTCCTTTTCCAGAATTTCTCTCCAAAGTACCTAAAATGACAAAAGGAACGATTTAGGGCAATAATTGATCAAATAAATACGATTTAGGGCTTAAATGACCCCCGAAAAGCGGTACACTTTTCGCCTTATCAAATACCCTTACACTTGAGATTTGCTTGTCCTCAAGCAAATGCGCTTTTATTCTAATCAAAATACAAGTTAGGGGTCATTTAACACTAATATAAAAGTAATTACAACAAATAATCGTTCCACTTTAATCATAATAAGCACGGAGATTACACACTAGCACCTCACAAGTAGTGTTTAGATACTCACATCTCTCAGGTGTCATAGAATTATATCTCATAAATGAAAATGAACAATATCTCTCACTACCTGTCATAGCAAATAGATTACCATAGGCTTGGGAAAGGATCGAAAACCTTCTCCACTAGGCGTAAGCACCTAAGATAAACTATCAAAGAGGGCTTTACAAAAGGGGTTGTAATGAGGTGTAGGGATATGATAAACACGGTTTTGTTGGATAAGGGATATTTTACTGGTGGCGAGTTAAAGATCTTGATTAATTACATGTACAATATGGCGTTGCTAAGCCAAGACTAGACTCGACTAACGCTAATCAAAAACTGATAAAAATATAAAATAAACAAAGAAAGAAACGGGATGGTAGTCCGTATGTTTTTTTCTACTTTTCTTTTTCTCATTTTTTTTTTGTATTTTTCTTGATTTTTTTTTTTTTTTTTTTTACACACTCTTGCCCTACCATCCAAAATAATACATCATAGGGGCCTCAGTTCTCCCCTTACACTTGAACTTTTACATACTTTACAAATAACTAATCTAATGACTCGAATTAAGATAATCGAAACACTTGGAGACTTTTAAAATATTTAGCACATATGGGGGTAATAATGTTGTTCTTCCCCATTACTCCATTTCACTAGTACTTTACCCATGAGTCCCATGAGTCCCAAAACAATATGTACAAGGATATGACTCGACTTAGCAACCATGTAATCAATTAGATAATTAACTAGGGGTTTAAACAAATGTTGTCACAATAATGCACTAAAGGTGAGTGCATACAAGGTAGGCTAAAGCGATTTGGGTGTACATTTAAGTGGGGTGTAACAAATTCTTCCTTTAAGTAAAATGCTTAAAGTTAGAAACGAAAAGATAGGCTCGGAGGGGTGTACTAGGGGTATCGTGTACCAAAGATGGGTACAACGCAAAGGTGTGGGAGAATTACTTGATCAATGAAGTCAATGTAATTATAATACAGGTGTAAAACATGGGTTAATCCTAATGCCTCTTATCATGTAGTAAATCTAACTACACGAATGTAGTCTCACTTGTGGATTCGGGATGGTCCTATCGCAAGTTCTAGAATCTAAGTGCTACCGTTACACACATCATAGCATAAATGCTTTTCCTACCAATTCTAGGGGCGAACCTCACATATTTGGGGTGGAAAATTTTTTTACTGGTACGGTTTTGTGCTAGTCATATAACTCCTATCCATGAGACGCTCATTAAAACCAAAGTTTCACTCCTATATGTTGTAAAAAAAATTTAAATTTTGCACTAAAATTACCCTAACAGGTATTTCTCTCAGTTTTATTACACATCTACCATCAAACAAACAGAAATCAAGCGTAATTGCATTCTCTAAGGTATCGTAATTTACCCCCCCTTACACTTAAGATGAACATTGTCCCCGATGTTCAAATAACAAGATGTAAAAGTAAATAAGGTAAAGAATGAAATCAAATACTCCCCTGATTCGCTCGGTGGATAAAGTGGTAACATGGTTAGATCTTCTTCCAAGAAAATGAACGCTCAAAGCTTCCCTTCCGAAATATAAATCATCTTCTTGTCCAAAATAACCTGTTAAACCTGAGAAAACAAACACGAAAACCTGCATAACATCGTCGGGATAAATCTGTATAAGGATATAATGCTTGTGGAATGAATATTTTGCAGATTCCTGGAGTTTATAAGTTAGAGATTTTATAAAGCATTTTATGATTAAGGAAGAAAAACAAAACTTTCAAAAATTCCAGAAAACAGTGCCTGACGTCGTCAGACTGGGTCCTGACGCCGTCAGAGGTGATCTGACAGATTTTCATGTTAAGTTTCCGAAAAATTTCTGGAAAAACTCAATTCTTAATTCTTGGAAATCCTGCAAAATATCATTATGACTCGATACAAGCATTTGACTCGAACAATTACTAATATGTATGTCAATTTAATATTGTTATGATTCATGTTTATTTGTTCTTATAAACCGATTTGGATTTCCCTTACACTTATCTTTTGCAAAATACCTTTATATGTAGTTAAGACGAAGTTAAAAACAAAATAAAGCATTTTCACAAGTTAGTTTGAAGCATGAATCAATAACAATAAAAATAAAACATACATACGGAAACAAATAAAATCAAACAAACAAACAAACAAACACACAAAGCTTGGGTTGCCTCCCAAGAAGCGCTTTTCTTTATTAACGAGTTTTGTAGCTAGACTCAAAGTCACAGTCATCTAGTGTCACTAATGCTCACGTATCCAAGCGTGAGCCACCTAATTGTTGCCTCATCTCGATTATAGTCATCATTCAACTCTAAACATCCGCGATAGTATCTCTTATTCTTTTCATGGGGGTTTTTTAAGTCCTTTTCTAATATCGTTCTCACTCAATATACCATAGGGGGGAAACCTATTACATTTCTCAATAGAAAAGTTTATATACCTAGGGTGTGCACGGGGCATTTGATAAACAAAATCCTCATCCCCATCTGAGAATGTAATTAACCCTTCCATTAGTTTTTCATCTAAGTTGGTTAACCTTTTGAAGGGCTTCCCGAATACAACTTGGGTTAAGTTACTATCAATAAACTCCCCTAGATTATCCATAACCATAAAGTCAACTAGATAAACAAAGCTTCCCACAAACACATGCAATGTTTTTGTCCTAGCAACAATATTATCTCCGTTATATTCAAACTCTCTTACCATGATTTTATTGTATTCAGCACG
>LBNU01033273.1:40182-63439 GCA_014162995.1 Artemisia annua
CCATTCCACTATTTCTTGAAGCTCGATCTCTCCCCCGGATGACCATATAGCCAAGAGACGCTTGGTTAGACCAAGACATAGAGTTGCCCCCCATGAGTGTATATATTCATTAGTAGCGCTCAAGTTAGAGAATTCACCAGTTTTGTCACACTCCTATGTGTAAGTAGTCCATAGAGTAAAAAGGTAGAAGCATTAAACTCAGATACCATACAGGTAACTCACATACATCAGACATATCGAGGTTACGCACCAGTGCGCATCAAAATGATAAAAACATTCCTCCTATAGTAGCTGTTAACTGATACATAGATGAATCATCGGTTATAGCCATTTCTGTACATTCAATGTACCTCTAGTTCATTAGGATCTAAGCAAACACAGTAAATTAGCCCTAGCATGTTAGAAAGAAAGACCAGTACAAGCATAAATCACACAACACATAGACATATTGTATGAATAGAAGACTTATCTGGATAAACATGCAAGTTACGAGGGGTTAGGATACCTCTAAGGTCACTAATACACGAACTAGGGTTTAACCTAAAGTTCTTCACCACCAAAATTCGACCTCTAGTTCTCCAAGTTATATATAAAGTAAAGAAAAATCGTTCTATATATATAGAAGCGGGCTGACGGCGTCTAACTCCAAATAGGTCACGTCGTCAGCTCGGCGGATTAGGGTTTTCCAGACGGCCTTCCTTGACTGGTCATAATTGCTGGTTCCAGATCTGACGGGGCCTTGGTTGACGGGCGTTCACCAATGAATCTTCCTCCACCCTTAGATCTAGATTAGAGTAGCCTTTAGCCTAACGAACACTATTCCCTGTGAGAGAACGATCAATCCCCCGGTACTTGCCACTTCACTATACTACATCGGTCAGGTACACTGCCTGGTGGGGATTGCAAGCTTCTCGAGATCCCTCGAGAGGTAAAACGTAGTGCGTGTTGCAATCCACGCGCATCAGAATTCTGTCAGAACTTTCTGACGGCGTCAGTATTAACACCTGACGGATTCAGGTTATAATTTTCTGCAATTTTTGAAAGTTTTGTATTTTTCCGGAAACCTAAAAAGTTTTGTCAATTCTTTAACTTATAATCTCCAGGAATTCTGCAAAAATATTCATTCCACAAGCATTATATCTTATTATGTAGATTTTACCGCCGATTTTACGCGAGGTTGGCCTTTATCTTTTTCAGGATTAACAGGTTATTTTAGACAAGAAGACGTTTATTATCTCGGAAGGGAAGCTTTGAACGTTCGTCTATCTTGGAAGAAGATCTAACCATGTTACTTCACTATCCACATCAAACGATTCAGGGGAGTATTTGATTTCATTCTTTCATCTTATTTACTTTTACGTCTTTTATTTGAACATTGGGGACAATGTTCGGTTTAAGTGTAAGGGGGTAAATGAAAGCACCGTTGAGTACCTATGCTTGATGTTTTGCTTTGTTTGATAGTAAATTTGTAATAAAACCAAGAAAAATATTTTTAGGGCAATTTTAGCGCCAATTTAAAATTTTTTACAACATTTAGAAGTGAAACCTTCATCTTAATGAGCGTCTCATGGATAGGAAATTGTATAACTAGCACAAAACCGTACCACTAAAAACTTTTCCACCCCAAAAATGTGAGGTTCGCCCCTAGAATTGGTAGGAAAAGCATCCATCTTTGGTGCTATGATGTGAGTACCGGTAGTATTTAGATTCTAGAACTTGCGTTAGGACCATCTCAAATCCACAAGTGAGACTACATTCGTGTAGTTAAGATTTACTACATGATAAGAGGCATTAGGATTAACCCATTGTTTTTACACCCGTATATTTGTTATAATTACATTGACTTCATTGGTCAAGTAATTCTCCCACACCCTTCCGAGCCTATCCTTTCGTTTCGACCTTTGAGCATCTTACTCAAAGTGAGAATTTGTTACACCCCACTAAATGTACACCCAAATCGCCTTAGCTTACCTTGTATGCACCCACCTTTGGTGCATTATTTTGAAAACATTTGTTAAACCCTTAGTTAATTATCCGGTCAATTACATGGTTGCTAAGTTAAGTCATATCCTTGTACATATTGTTTTGGGACGATTGGGACTCATGGGTAGAGTACTAGTGTAATGAAATAATGGGGAAGAACAACATTATTACCCCCATACGTGCTAAATATTTTAAAAGTACTCCAAGTTTTTCGATTATCTTAATTCGAGTCATTAGAATAGTGATTGTAAAGTTATGTAAAGATTCAAGTGTAAGGGGAATGCAAATCCCCTATGATGTATTATTTTGGATGGTAGGGCAAGAGTGTATGAAAAAAAATATGAAAAAAAGAAAGAAGAAAAACATACGGACTACCATCCCGTTTCCTTTTATGTTCCTTTTTAGTTTTTGTTATTTCTTTTTTAGACTAAGATTGAGTCGAGTCTTGACTTAAGCAACGATGTAGAGTGCATGTATTTGATCATGATAATTAACTCGCCACCACTAAAATACCCCTTATTCCAACCAAACCGTGTTATCATATCCCTACACCTTACGTTACAACCCTTTATAAAGCCCTCTTTGATAGTTTATCTTAGGTGCTTACGCCTAGTGGAGGAGTAATTGATCCTTTCCCAAGCCTATGGTAATCTATTTGCTATGACAGGTAGTGAGTGTTATTTTCCGTTTCCATTTATGAGATATAAACTTTATGACATTTGAGAGATGTGAGAATCCAAACACTATTTGTGAGGTGCTAGTGTATGATTTCCGTGCTTGTTATGATTAGGGTCTAATAACTATTTGTTGTAATTACTTTTATATTCGTGTTAAATGACCCCTAACTCATATTTTGATTGGAATAAAAGCTCATTTGCTTGAGGACAAGCAAATCCCAAGTGTAAGGGTATTTGATGAGACGAAAAGTGTTACGCTTTTAGGGGGTCATTTAAGCCCTAATTCGTATAAATGTGATCAAATATTGCCCTAAATCGTTCCTTTTGTCATTTTAGGTACTTTTGAGAGGAATTCTGGAAAACATGCATATTCGGACGTTTTTGGAGCATAAAAGTGAAGAAAACGACAAAGTCTCAAAAGATGAAGATTTACAACCTGACGGCGTCAGAAGTCACAAGGTGACGCCGTCAGAAAGCCTTGACAAAAGAGTGGAAACCAATTATCAAATGACGGGCCAGAGGAAATTTTGGATTTAACACCTGACGCCGTCAGGTGTTAGGAAAAGTAGGCCGTCAGGAGTAAAGTTAAAGAGTGACGGCCCAGAAGGTTTTATAAGGTGACGGCGTCAGAAGTGGATCTAGGCCATCCGAGAAACCTAATGGCGGCGAGCTGACGGCGTCAGCCCTTATAACCTGACGCCGTCAGAGTGTAAAATCTATATATAGTTTTCTAATTTTCATTCATTAGTGTGGAACTTTGTGGAGAACTTTTAGGGCAAACCCTAAAGACGAATTTTCTGTACTTTTTAGGGTTTCCAACCCTTGGAACCCTCATGCTTAATTAAAGATAAGTCTTCACTTTAATTCAATCAATATGTCTATGTGTTGGTTGATTATCTCTTTTGCTTGTCTTTTAATTAACATGTGTAGCTAAATTCTCTAGTGTTTGCTTAGATCTAATGAAACCTAACTATTAATTATTGGTTGATTGGTGTGTGTTGTTGTTTGTTGGGATGATTGTTCCATCAATGTTAGGCTCAAGAAAACTGGCCAACCTCCTTTATGGTAACGTGCTTGAACGTCTTGGGAAACATGTAGCCAAGGCATACTAGGCTATTAAGGTAGTATTTAACGCATGAGCCACTGTTTACAACCCCTATGGTTGTGCCGTGCATGGCATAGGGCGAGATAAGAGCTCATAGAATTGGAGAGATATGTATGCCACTCCATGAGTTATTAGGAATACACCCTTCATCCACACAAGTAACATACATATCAATTAACCGGTAAAAGATAGTTAGGGAGTAATGAAATCTAAGTAAACACAACTTTCTCCATATTGTTTTCACAACCACAATAGTTTAGATATTTATTTTATTTTAATTTGCATAAGTAGTAAACTTGGGTTAGTTGACTAGCAACTAATTCCGCCCTTCCTCTAAAAACCGAGATTTTAATTGCTTTCCAAAAAATATAAGAATACAAAAAAGAATCTTCCTTCCACCTTTAGACCTATTAGAGTAGTTTTTCTATCCTAACGAACACTATTCCCTGTGAGAGAACGATCAATCCCCCGTACTTACCACTATCCTATACTACATCGGTCAGGTACACTGCCTGGTGAGGTTGTAAGCCTCTTGAGATCCCTCGAGAGGTAAAACCTGTTGTAAGGTCACAAAACCACGCATCAATGATTATTGTGAATGTAATAGCTTGCGGTAGAGGAGTAGAGGTTGATAAAGTTATTTGTGGGTGTACTATAGTGTTAGAGGGTATTTCTTTTATGGTTGATTTGATACCTTTTTGGACATGGAAGTTTTGATGTGGTGATAAGGATGAATCGGTTGGCTAGGCATAAGGCTGAAGTAATATGCCATAAAAAAGTGGTTCGTATCCCTTTAGAGAATGGCGATGTACTACGAGTACAAGGGGTTTATTCTACCTAGTCATTCCCCGTGGGAAGCACCTGTGTTGTTTGTTAAGAAGAAGGATGGTTTGTTCAAGATGTGTATTGACTATCGGGAGTTGGACAAGTTAACGGTTAAGAATCGGTATTCATGGATTTGATGAATCGCATGTGTAAGCCCTATTTGGATAAGTTCGTGATTGTGTTCATTGACGATATCTTAATCTATTTTAAGCCGAAGGGATAGCATGGAGAACATCTGAAGTTGATACTTGGTTTGCTAAAGAATGAGAAGTTGTATGCCAAGTTCTCGAAATGTGAGTTTTGGATACAAGAGGTACATTTTCTTGGACGTGTGGTGAATAGTGAAGGTGTACATGTGGATACTAGTAAGATTGGAGCAGTCAAGAATTGGAAGGCTCCTACGACGCCGTCTGAGATACGCCCTTTCTTAGGATTGGCAGGATACTACAGGAGATTTATAGCGAACTTTTTGAAGATTGCTAAACCCCTCACTTTATTGACTTAGAAGAACAAGAAGTATGTTTGGGGAGAAGAACAGGAGATGGCTTTTCAGTCGCTAAAGGATAGTTTGTGTAATACACCTATTTTGACGTTACCGGATGGGCCAGATGATTTTGTGTGTATTGTGATGCGTCGAATCAAGGTTTTGGGTGTGTACTAATGCAGAGAGGGAAAGTGATAGCTTATGCTTTCCAACAACTCAAGATTCATGAGAAGAATTATACCACTCATGACCTAGAGCTTGGTGCGGTTGTATTCGCTCTCAAAAATTGGAAACATTATTTATATGGCACGAAGAGTATTGTTTGCACTGATCATAAGAGTCTTCAGCATATTTTTACTCAGAAGGAGCTGAATATGCGTCAAACAAGATGGATTGAACTGTTTAGTGATTATGATTGCGAGATTCGCTATCAACTTGGAAAAGCGAACGTGGTGTGCATGATACGTTTCAAGTATCTAATTTGAAGAAATGTTTGGCGGATGCTAGTTTGCATGTTCCATTGGATGAGATTAAGGTTAATAGGACTCTTCATTTTGTTGAGGAACCTGTTGAAATTATGGATAGGGAGGTCAAGAGTATGAAGCGTAGTAAGATAGCATTGGTGAAGGTGCGATGGAATTTCAAGCGTGGTCCTGAGTTTACCTGGGAACACGAGGATCGAATGAGATCTAAGCACTCAAATTTGTTTTGCTGATGTGGTTGGTGAGTAGATCGTTTGTAGTTGGATTTAGATCGTGGAAGTTAGATGAGGGGGTATCGTACCTACCTGTGAGAAGTCATTTGGATCATTGGTGTTATTGATCGGGGTGGTGTATCTATTTTTCGTGTATCATTGGAGTATCAGGATGTTTTCGATCGTGTGGATTCGGGTATCTAGTTGGTTCGTATTTGGTGGTTCTTTCTCGGTGATTTTATATCGTGGTAGAATACCACATCGTCATAAGAATGGTTAACGATTTATGGTTTTATGGTGTTGTATTATTCCGCTTAAATATCATAAAATTTCTTGATGTTATTGATGAGACGAGTTGTTAAATCTCGGGACACGATTTCCCTAAGTGGGGGATGATGTGACAACCGTGATTTTAGCAGATTAGTTTGACTAATAGTCTCGATCCATTTGACTTTGTTTGGTGTGAATTAAGTGTTTATGTGGGGTATATGTGTGAGATAAGTATTATATATGTGTGATAAGTAGGAATGTGGCACTAAATCCCTTTGCGTGTAAGGTTGTTGTGGTGATGTGAGTGGTGTTGAGTTTTGATAAGTTCATTTTGAACACCTTTGTGGTGTGGAAGTGAGTTGTGTAGTTTTGGTGTTTTGCGATTTTGTGTAACGAGTTTTCGTTCAAGTATTTGAGCGTTAGTGAGTTACGAGAAGGTTGTTTTCATGTGATATGTTTATAGAGTGTGTGAAATTCTATTTTTGGAAACTTTATTTTGAAAATGATTATTTTCCGGATTGTCATAAAATTAAGGTTTATCGCGAAAGACGTTAGGTTTCGTTATGGGAATACATAAAATATGAAAAGTATGAGGTTTTGAGTGTAATAATTTAATTTAATAAAAATAAAATAAAAAATATATATGCTACCTAATTGATGTCAATATCAGGCATGCATATCAGAGACTCAATTGGGAGGATGCTTAACCTGTTGCTCGCACATGCGACCTAATTGATGTCTATATTGGAGCGGGGGACACGTTCCGTCCCATTGGTTGCCTTTATCTTGTGTGATTTCATGTTAGCTTGTATGATGACTATAATTATTCGTCCAACTATATTTTTATGATCACAGTGAACTGGTTGCCTTGTGTGATATTGTGTGTCTTGAACCTATGAATCTCACCAACATTATGTTGACGTTTTAAGCATCATTTTCAGGTGAGCATTCTAAGGATAAGATAGAAGGAAGCGACTAGAAGAGACTTTAGTTGCATTTGAGAGTGTATTATCTATATGTGTGGATACGAATTTGTTTGACTTTGCGGAAAATACCTTTGAAGGTTGGTTTTGGTGGTTTTATTTTGGGGTATTGTTACGACACTTCGTGTCAGTACTTTGCTCTATTTATGTGCATGTAGTATTTCTCTATATAGACACCATGTGTTGTGATGATATCCATGAAGTTACACACTCGCGTTTCCGCCTTGGCGAGGTGTGACAATTTAATTGCAATTAAACAGGTTGTAGGAGTGCTTAAGTGATTTTGAATATAAGCGTAATATATTTAACTGTAATGAAACGGGTTGTAGGAGTAATTAAGTGATTTTGAATATAACGTAAGATATTCAACTGCAATTTCTTGATGGAAAGTAATTTAGAATGTATGCCATGTCTCTTTTATCTTCATGCATCAATACATGATAAACACCTAAAATGAAACGGGTTGTAGGTGATGGTAAACACCTAAAATAAAATGTGTTGTAGGAGTGATTAAGTGATTTTGAATATAAGCGTAAGATATTTAACTATAATTAAACAGGTTGTAGGAGTGCTTAAGTGATTTTGAATATAAGCGTAATATATTTAACTGTAATGAAACGGGTTGTAGGAGTAATTAAGTGATTTTGAATATAACGTAAGATATTCAACTGCAATTTCTTGATGGAAAGTAATTTAGAATGTATGCCATGTCTCTTTTATCTTCATGCATCAATACATGATAAACACCTAAAATGAAACGGGTTGTAGGTGATGGTAAACACCTAAAATAAAATGTGTTGTAGGAGTGATTAAGTGATTTTGAATATAAGCGTAAGATATTTAACTATAATTAAACAGGTTGTAGGAGTGCTTAAGTGATTTTGAATATAAGTGTAAGATATTTAACTGAAATGAAACGGGTTGTAGGAGTGATTAAGTGATTTTGAATATAAACGTAAGATATTCAACTGCAAAAGCTTGATGAAAAGTGATTTAGAAGGTATGTCATGTCACTTTTATCTTCATGCATCAATACATGGTAAACACCTAAAATGAAACGGGTTGTAGGAGATGGTAAACACCTTAAATAAAACAGGTTATAAGAGTGATTAAATGATTTTAAATATAAGCATAAGATATTTAACTGCAATGAAACAGGTTGTAGGAATGCTCAAATGATTTTGAATATAAGCGTAAGATATTTAACTGTGATAAAACGGGTTATAGGAGTGATTAAATGATTTTGAATATAAGCGTAAGATATTCAACTGCAATAGCTTGATGGAAAGTGATTTAGAAGGTATTCCATGTCTCTTTTAAGATCTACCATCGTATTTAGGGGTGTGTATATGTGCAAAGTGATTAAATAATTTAGATATAATTTACCTAAATGTATTTGAATATACTTTATGTTTAGTTATAATTTTATTGTAGATTTGTTTTGTTATAAGGGTCAAGAATCCGAACAACTATAAAGACCAAGAATCAAATAATAAGATCTACCATCGTATTTAGGGGTTTGTATATGTCCAGAGTGATTAAATGATTTAGAATATAAACGTAAGATATTTAACTGTAATGAAACAGGTTGTAGGAGTGCTTAAGTGATTTTGAATACAAGCGTAAGATATTAATTTTAATGAAACGAGTTGTAGGAGTGATTAAGTGATTTTAAATATAAGCGTAAGATATATCATGAATCACAACCCACTTTTACTTACATTTTCTATGGACTATTACGTGTGCATGGAATAGACATTTGCTATTAAATTGATTAGCGCTCACATACGTCATTTGCTATTCAAGACCGTCAAATTTGGAGACGACAACGCATGGACGTTTATTGTTTTAGTTGTTACAAACTCAATTGATTATCGAATAATTCAGGTATTATCTCATTGTTTTTTTCATATGTTAATGAAATGTTTACGTTCGTTGTTTTCTTATTTTCTCATTTTCATATTTCTTTAAAAACCCCGTGAATCCACGGGTCTTTAAGCTAGTTCTAGAATAAATAGACGGTGCATGAAAAATAGTTAAATACAATATTAAAGCGATTGGCTATACCTCGACGCAGGAACGAAACCAGGACTAAGTATAACCGGGTGCACAAAAAAATTGAACTATAATACTAAAAACATATTTTGATGGACCGGGTACATTTAAGATGATTTTAGAAAAAATCGATATTTTTTCAAAAATTAACACTACATTGAAAAAATCCATGAAGTGCCCGGATACCCGCGGGAACCCCATGGCTTCGTNTCAACTAAAGAAAAATAAAAACAGTTGTAGTATACATAATAGAATATAAGTTAGTAATGTATATTGTTTTTTTATCTTGAGGTTTGATGTTTTGTTTCACAGTTTAAAGGTGGCCACAATGTATGTTGTTTTTTAATTTCACTGACACTACTAAAATTAGTCACTAGATGACAAAATCTTGGGGGCCAGCACCCGTTCCTGCCTGAATGAAGCTCCGTCCTTGGCAGCAACCTAATTCTTCGTTAATAATTCAACATTTAAACAAATTACTACTCCGTATAATATTTAGACAATTATAACTACTCCGTATAATAGTTAGAGTTAGACAGACGAAAAAAAAACAAAAAAAACAAAAAAACATGCGTATTAAAAATGGGATAAAGCAATATATATGGAATGAAAAGAGAACTTCACTGTCAAAAAGTAATACTTTTTCTTTTTTATATTAAAAATAAAGTATGTCATGTTTTGAGTATATAAATAAAAAAAGTTCCTAGGTTTTGTATTAAAAAAAGTACAATAATCTAGTTCAAAAGAAAAGAAAAAAAGAAATAAAAAGGACAATAAAGTATGTCATGTTTGAATCATTGGTGTGAAGAGGCAAAAGAGTTTTGATGTGGCCATGTGGTGACTAGGAGTTGAGGAAATAGTTAGACATTTTAGACAAGTTGAATTAAATTACAATTTGTTTGGTTAAAAAAAATTACAGTATTGAATTATTGGATCATGTTGTGTTAACGAATAAACATGAATCGTAACTTGAGATTCAGACTTCCATAGCTGCATTGGGTTCAATTCTTATTCGGTCACTGTCACAGATAAACATTGTATGAGATCGGCCGTTTGGAAAAGGTTAGTCGACGGAGAGATAGAGTTTTTTCACCAAATAAATAGTAATACCAATATCATATATTTTGTTGTACAAATCAAAGATTCTGTAAAATCAAAGCATGTTATATACTTTTTTACCTCTATTTTGGATACTTGTTTACTTTCTACTGCATTAGCTTTGAATTGATGCTCGTATAATGTTGATCGCGTCATGCATTTTTGAAGAAACGGTAATGATGATAATTTCTTGTTAAATTATGATGGTAGTGTACATACTTATAAATATGCCCCGGATTGTAAAACATTTTTATTTTGGGTCATAGCGTTTGTACACCACCTACACCTCCCACTATTGCACTATCTAATACGAAAGGCAAAAAAGAAAAAAACATGAGTATCAAAAATGGGATAAAGCAATATATATGGAATGAAAAGAGAACTTCACTGTCAAAAAGTACACTTTTATTATTTTTTATATTAAAAATAAAGTATATCATGTTTTGAGTATATAAATAAAAAAAGGTCCTAGGTTTTGTATTAAAAAAAGTACGATAAAGTATGTCATGTTTGAATTATTGGTCTGAAGAGGCAAGAGGATTTTGATGTGGCCATGTACACTTTTATTCTTCTATATTAATAAAGAGAAATGACAAGTCTACAAAAAAATTCTCACAAAAAGAATCCACAAACTGATGTGACGGAGAGTAATTAGTTCAATGAGAGAGAGGAGAGAGAAACTCACAAATGACACACTACCACTTCAATTTGTAGATTCTTTTTGTGAAAATTTGTTTGTGGCATTGTCATTTCTCATTAAAAAATAAAGTATGTCATGTTTTGAGTATATATAAATAAAAATAAGTCCTAGGTTTTGTATTAAAAAAAGTACAATAAAGTATCAAGTATGTCATGTTTGAATTATTGGTGTGAAGAGGCAAAAGAATTTTGATGTGGCCATGCGGGGAAAGGTGGATGGGTAGTGACTCGTGACTAGGAGTTGAGGAAATAGATGGACATTTTAGACAAGTTGAATTAAATTACAATTTGTTTGGTAAAAAAAAATGGGTAAAATGCAAAAATGGTCCTTAAACTTTTACGAAATCGTAAAAATGGGACCGAGACAAAAAGTAGCGAAAAAAAACCACTAACGTTGCGCAAAAGTGCAAAAAAGCCACCGAGAGCCATTTTCCGTTAGTTTTCTCGTTAAGTGCCTAGTCATCGAGGGTAGTATAGTCTTTTTACTGTTCATATTTAATCAATACCACAACCACTCTCTACCACCACACAATCAACACCACCACCCTCTACCGCCACCACCACCACCACCCTCTACCACCACACAACCAACACCACCACCCTCTACCGCCACCACCACCCTTGCCCTCGAAGGTATGAAGGAGGAAGGTGTTTCACCAGATGTTTTCTGCTACAATTCCTTAATTCTTGGTATTTGTAAGGCTAAGAGAATGGAGGAAGCTCGGGGCTTTTTGACTCAAATGGTGGAAAATGGTGTACGGCCTAATGCTTTCACTTATGGAGCAATAATTTCTGCTTATAATGATATAGCAGAAGTGAAGGCTGCAAACATGTATTTCGAAGAAATGATTGGTTATGGGATTGTGCCTGATCAAGTCATTTTGGCATCGATGATCGACAGTCATTGTAAGGAAGGAAACTCAACAGAGGCCCTCTCTGCTTTGAAAAATATATTGGGGAAAAGTATTCTACCCGATGTACAAATTTACAACGCGTTCATTCAAGGTTTCTCTAAGAATCAAATGATGGAGTTAGCAATGAAGGTTTACTCAGAGGTGCATGAGAAAAGTATGAATCTTGATGTTTTTGCTTACACTTCTCTCATTTCTGGGTTCATCAAACAAAGCGATCTCCCGAAAGCGTTCGAGTTAATTGTTTGATGAAATGCAACAGGAAGATGTTCGTCCAAATATTGTCACTTATAATAATCTAATTAACGGGCTATGCAAGATGGGTGATGTTGTGAATAAAGCAAGGGAGTTGTTCGATGAAATCCGGGGGAAAGGTGTGATGGTCAACGCTTTGACTTATGCTACAATGATTGACGGGTACTGCAAGTCAAAAAATCTTGTAGAGGCGTTTAGCTTATTAGATGACATGTCCATTAATGGGATTCAAACAGACGAATATATATATGGATCTTTTGTGAATGGCTGTTGCAAAGAAGGTGATACCGAAAAGGGATTGCTGTTATTTGATAACATGATAAAGAGTGGGTTCTCATCTGCACCAATATTTAACACTTTGATTGACGGGATTTGCAAAACTGGGAAGGCTAAAGAAGTAAACAACACGGTGAAGAACATGCATGGTTTCACGGATTTGATGTTTAATGACGTTACAATCTCGACACTAATACATCATTACTCCAAATCCGGGATGATAAAAGAAGCAGAACGTCTACTAATGGAAATGAAAACGAGGAAAATAACACCAACAATTGAAGCACACACATCTCTTTTACATTTGTACATCAAGTCAGGAGGAAAATCAAATATCTTTGAGGATTTGATCGAATTGGATACCAGTAAAAGCGAAGTATCAAGTCTCTTGCTCGATATTCTTTCTGAAGAAAAGAGTCTCAAGAAATCGTTCGAGCTTTTAAACCATCTATTCGTGAAGGAGCTTTGTTCTAGAAGTGTTTTTGATGGATTAGTAGATAGTATGTTCTGCAAAAAGGGAAAATTTTCTGAAGCATTGGCCTCCATCGATGAACTGAAGAAAAGAGGCATCACACTTGGCTTTGATTCATGCAAGACGCTGATTCTTGGATTAAAGAGCGATGGATATGATGATGAAGTGGGTGGGGTTTTTAAAAAGATGGTGAAGTGTGGATGGGTTCCTGCTTCTACGAGCTTAATTGAGTTGATGAGTCAAGAAGAAACAGATGTGAAAGAGGTCAGTACGTCGAATGAAGCAGCATTGTGAGTTATTTATGTGGCGTGAATTTATTAAGAGTCGGCTCTTGAAAGTGCGGGTCAAAGATGGTTTGCACCTTGTCGGTTTCTGCACATCAAGTTGTTCAAGGATAAGATATTTCATTTCACCATGGTTTAAAACAGGTGATTCTAATTCTTTATTTTTCAAAATTTTCTAACTTGTTTGCTTGCAATAGTTTTAGAACATAGAAAGAGCCAATCAAGATTCTCGAATGTAAGTTTTCATTTGCAATGGGGAAGATGATGAATAGTGTTTTAGGAAGTTAAGTTTTCATTTGCAATGGGGAAGATGATGAATAGTGTTTAGGGAGGGCAAGGGTGATGGTGGCGGTAGAGGGTGGTGGTGTTGGTTGTGTGGTGGTAGAGAGTGGTGGTGGTATTGATTAAATATGAACAGTAAAAAGACTATACTACCCTCGATGACTAGGCGCTTAACGAGAAAACTAACGGAAAATGGCTCTCGGTGGCTTTTTTGCACTTTTATGTAACGTTAGTGGTTTTTTTGCGCTACTTTTTGTCTCGGTCCCATTTCTGCGATTTCGTGGAAGTTTAGGGACCATTTTTGCATTTTACCCAAAAAAAATATTGAATTATTGGATCATGTTGTGTTAACGAATAAACATGAATCGTAACTTGTTGAGATTCAGACTTCCATAGCTGCATTGGGTTCAATTCTTATTCGGTCACTGTCACAGATAAACATTGTATGAGATCGGCCGTTTGGAAAAGGTTAGTCGACGGAGAGATAGAGTTTTTTCACCAAATAAATAGTAATACCAATATCATATATCTTGTTGTACAAATCAAAGATTCTGTAAAATCAAAGCATGTTATATACTTTTTTACCTCTCTATTTTGGATACTTGTTTACTTTCTACTGCATTAGCTTTGAATTGGTGGTCTTATAATGTTGATCGCGTCATGCATTTTTGAAGAAACGGTAATGATGATAATTTCTTGTTAAATTATGATGGTGGTGTACATACTTATAAATATGCCCCGGATTGTAAAACATTCTTTAGGGGGTTGGCAGCACACCCCTCACCCCATTTCCCTTCCCTCACATCCACCCAATCCCCATATGCCACATCATCCTCCCACTTTTCCCTTCCCTCACTCAAATTTTGTTGGCAACACACCCCTCACCCTTCCCCCCACTTCTTTTTTTTCATTTTTCTTTTTTCTTTTTTCTTCTTTTTTTTTCTTTTTCTTTTTTTTCTTTTTTACACTATATTAAAATTTATTAAAAACTAAAATTTCATTAAAATTAAATAAACATTACATAAAATTATTAAAAAACATAAAATATCCAAACATAATACTAAAAAACTAATTTTAATTGTTTTCATTATCCACCTCGAGATATGGTAAGTTTTGAGCGTGGATATGCTCCATAAGATCAAACCGGACACGAAAATGTGTATCCTCATCTCGAATCTCGGCTAATGCTGCTCCGTCAAACACCGGTTGGATTGGAGGATCTCGAATATGAACCGGCGAGATTGCGTTACCGGCATCATGTATAATCATGTTATGCAATATCACACACGTATAAACTATTTTTGCAATTCTTTCTACCGTGTGTGGCCGTAGGGGTCGATTCAGTATACCCCATTTACCCTTGAGAACACCAAATGCCCGTTCAACATCCTTTCGAGCCGACTCTTGTACTTTCTTGAACTTTTTCTCTTTTGGATCGGTTGGATATTTGAACGCTTTAACAAAAGTAGACCATGCCGGATATATGCCATCACAAAGATAGTAGCCACGCTTGTACATATGGCCATTCACAAAAAATGGGCACTTAGGTGCCGTACCACTACGCTCGGTTGTGAATAGCGGAGATTGCATCACAACATTCACATCATTGTTTGAACCCGGCGGTCCAAAGAACGCGTGCCATATCCACAAATCTTGAGACGCCACTGCCTCCATCATAATCGTGGGGTATTGATGATCACCCCTTTTGTATTGACCCCTCAATTCTGTCGGACAATTCCTCCAGACAAAATGTGTGCAATCTAGGCTACCAATCATACCCGGAATGTGATGTCGAGCTTCGTGTGCTTCGTACAAACATGCAATATCATGGCTTGTTGGCCTACGTAAGTAATCTCGACCATATATCTGAATAATAGCATCACAAAAAAATTGAAGGCATTCACGTGAAGTTCTTTGTGCCATTTCTAAATATTCGTCAAACTCATCCGGTGGTGCACCGGTTGCGAGTTGTTTAATGGCAGACAAACATTTTTGTATGGCAGTGAAACTTTTTTTCATTCTAGCATCATAACCTTCCTGAAAATACTCGAATCTAGCCTCAACAGTTTGCGTAATTTTTAAAAATAAGCTTTTAGGCATACGATACCTGTCTTCAAAAAATTGACCGTCGAATTTCGGATTTTCACAGAAATAATCGTGATTCAATCTTTCTGCAGCATTGATCCGATTGCGTTTTACTGATTTACGTGATGACCCAGCCGTATCTTCTTCCTCTTCGTCAATCGCGGCAGCAAACAACTCGAGAGTAGTATCGTTAGACCACTCGAATGGCTCATCAAAAAATAGAGTCGAACCAATTCTTTTAAACCTAACATCGTGACCTGCCATTTTTTTTTTTTTTTTTAAACGGACTGTTTTTTTTTTCCTTTTGTCTCATATACTCGAATGAAACACACACAAGTATATATAATGCAAAACCCAAAAAAAAAAAGAAAAGAAAAAAGTAACGGTTCTTTCTTCCCCAACGGTCCTCTCCCAACGGCTCTTTCTTCCCCCCAACGTTCGAAAAGTGAGCTTCACCGCTCGGGAAACTTTCCCTAACGGTGAACACCGCTGGGCTCACCGCAAGGGCGGCGGCGGTGTTCCCGTTCGGTAAAAGTCTCCCCGTGACCCTCCCCGAAGGTGCTGCCAACCCCCTTATTTTGGGTCATAGCGTTTGTACACCACCCACACCTCCCACTATTGCACTATCTAATACCAAGGCAAAAAAGAAACAAACATGAGTATCAAAAATGGGATAAAGCAATATATATGGAATGAAAAGAGAACTTCACTGTCAAAAAGTACACTTTTATTATTTTTTATATTAAAAATAAAGTATATCATGTTTTGAGTATATAAATAAAAAAAGGTCCTAGGTATTGTATTAAAAAAAGTACGATAAAGTATGTCATGTTTGAATTATTGGTGTGAAGAGGCAAAAGAATTTTGATGTGGCCATGTACACTTTTATTCTTCTATATCGGGTCGGGTTATCGGGTTATTTCGGGTTGCCTTGACTGAACCATTATATTTGTACTTTCATTTTGCGTAAAGTTATGTGTAAGATTATCTTTTCTTAAGTTAATGCATGTGCAAGAAATCTGTGGTTACCTGTTGTGTCTAATTTAATTATGGAAAATGATTTGTATGACTAAACTTCATGCCTAAAGATATGCCTAACACTAAGATCATAACACATGGCAAGATTAATGGCGAGGATTATGAAAGAGAAAATATACATTACACATGTCACATGATGAATTGTTTAGGCATGAATTTAGTCATATGAATTAGGTCTCCCTATCATTACTCTTTAATTATAACTATGTTCAAACTTTTTTTTTTCTTATTTTTTTTAAACAACTCTTAGTGGTCAAATTCTTATATTATATCTTCTCATACCATTTTATATTATCTTTTCTTGGTGGTCAGGTAATCTTAGGGTATTTCTACATATCTATGATTATAGTATTTGTACATATATATTTTCAGGATTCAAGTATGTTACTTCTATATTTCTTAGTTATGGACATTATAGTAAGCAAATAATCCATGGACACGGTATGCCTATGGTAACATTCCCCCTACATTTCCATTTTAATATCAACATTTCCATTTTATTTTAAGTTTTCAACATTTTCATTTTAATTGTTTATAGGTAGTAAAGAAGTTTCTCTCACATTTGACCATTTTCAACATTTCACTTTTCAACATTTGACCATTTTTCTTTTATATGTAGTTACGATGATATGAATCGAGAACACGCCAAAGATAGTAAATACATTAAAACATGTCTCAGTTGACCAGAAAAGAGTACAAACGACAAAAATTAATAACTTGTGACGTTTAAAATAAAAGCTAGAAACACAAATTAAACACAGAATGACATGTGAATGCACGAACACCCTGATGAAGACTTCTTGAAGGAGCATAATCACACAGTGTATATGCATTACTTGAGCAGCTTGTTTCTGCAGTTCATGTTGAAGTGTTGATGAAAGTACGCGAATCTGTAACGTAATTATGACAATATTTAAGAGTAAATTCCATAAATGGGCAAATGTGGTTTGCCCAAAATTACTGAATAAGTCCCTCGCCAATACTAGTCACGGATATGGTCCCGGTCTCCCGGATACAATGTGCTTTTTTTTTTGGGGTATACATGGGTTTCCGACTCGACATTGCGAGCCGACTAATCCCAGGGCGACTACCCATTTGGATGATACAATGTGCTTTCATATTTGGTTAATCACCCTTCACTATTTAGGGACCCAAATTGAAATCAGTCACATCCTTGAGAAACCATATTACTATATATATTAAATACCATTTAATACGACGTCGTGTATTAAAGTGGGCTCCCCGCAAATTTTTCGGCCTGCTACCTACCGCCCGATCCGTTTCAATGTTCGGCCCGTTGTTACTCAACATAATACGCAGAATTCCAGAACCATCGACATTCATCTTCAGTCTTCTTCTCCATGTTTCTTCTAGGTCACACCAATTACTCAACAAAGGGGCGTTTACAGTGTTCTACTTCCCGTACGATCCACAGAAACCCACCACAAGTCCACAATCGAAGGAATTTCTACAGAGGTTGCAAAACCCTAATTAGTGTTACACGAAGTAAATCGGTAGCTGCATAATTAAAGGTATTTTTTTTGTCGAAGTAAGGCATAAGTTTTATGGTTTGTATTGTTATGATTGTTGTTGATTTACTCCCTTTTAGTTGAGACAATTTTTCTTATTACAAGTTTGGTGCCGTTTTGGTTTAATTCTTTATTAGTGTTCTCATAAAGGTATACCTTTTCGTTGGATTTGATTATGATATAGTGTTCAGGGTTTTGATTGGAAAGTTACTATCACAGCTTATTGCCTTATTTGATTTTGCTTATGCCTTAGGGTGGTTTTGTTGATTGAGTTTTAGTATTCTTATTTTGCAGGTTTGGCGTTATATTCATATGGGTTAAGGAGCGGGTTTTGACAAATCTCAGTCCACGGTTATAGGTTTGTGTTTCTTTTAAGTGTTGTACTTTTTAGACTTTTTTTTTATTTGATTATTGATATGATGTGAAAAAAAGGATGAAACTATTTGATTTTTGGGTTTTTGCACACTTGCTTATTTATTAGCTAACTTAGGTAGAATTTTCTTGAATTTTATTTCACTTTCATTCAAGCTCTTGGCCTTTTTTTAATTGTTTTTGATTAACATAGACCAACAATTTCCAGTTATGTTTGTGGAAAAGACTTTAAATTTTAATCAGAGTCGTGGATTATTGGATAGCTACATGGCTTACCATGTTTTTTGTGTCGGATAATCGGTTTTTAAGAAGCCAATATGAATTCGTTAAAGATGTTTGTAATATGGCTACCTTATGATGTGCCCACTGTTGTAAAAAGAGCTTATTTCAGTTTCGTTTACCTTTTTCTTCTTTCTCAGCTGCAAGAAAGTTGCCTATTGCCGCTATTGGATGGTTACCTTTAGGTGGCGAGTTGGACTCTGCAACGGTATGTGCTAACCTTATTGTTTATTGTAAATTATTGAAACCTTTCAAAATTTGTTGTTAACATTAATGAGTCGTTAGCAGGATTGGCATGCTAGAATAGCTAATTACGGTGTTCAGTTACGCCTTACGCCTGAACCCTTCTTTGTTCAGTTACGGTGTTCCTATCATCCTGTTATGAGTGGCAGTAGTTGTTTTATAAGTTATATGAAGGTGAATGTCTTTTGTTAGGTTATAGTTTTCCGACGTCTTTCTTAAGTATCTCTGGATCTTTTTGCAAAATTAAAAGGAAGAAGGGGTAAAAAACAAATAACTAGAAATTTTGAAATGTCGGAAGCCTCTTTTGGAATCGTTAGACGCAAGAGAAAAAGGCGTTGTGTAGCTAAGGAAGTGGATGTTCATATTGAACAACTTGAAGATACTATGTCAATAAACTTCGACTCATTTGCACCCATCGCTTGGCAAAGTATTAGATTTGACTTTCATTTTTTTTTTTTTTTTTTTTTTTTTTTTTTTTTTTTTTTTTTTTTTTTTTTTTTTTTTTGCTTTTTACAATTTCAATCAGTTTTAATTAGATAGAGTGATGATGAATTCCGTACCGTTTTGGTCCATATTCCCTGAAATTGGAATTCAATCTCGAGAAAGTCCACTTATATTTCGACGTAATAAAATTCTGATAAGTCTACAACTTCCCCATTTTATGCCTTTTGTAAATTTTATTATTATAACTCCTGTATAGTAGTTTAGTCTATTTGAATTTACTGTTGCAGGTTTCAAATGGCTGAATAAGGTTATGGCTTCGGACTTTCGGGTTTGAGGGCTGCCCACATTGATCATATTGTTTGGATTCTTTCAGCAACTAAACAAAGGATACTCATGTGTCTAAAAATGTAACCGCTACTTCGTTGCAATCTAAGCAACAGTCAATTGTTGGTGACATTTTGCCTGCTCTCAACAGTCGGCCAAAATAAAAGCCACAGGTCAGTCATCCTCTACTATTACTAATTCTTGAACAAATGTCAAACTATTGCCTTTTTTCTGTCACAAAAGAAGTTAATTTGTACTTTACTTTCTTCATGTAATAAAAGTTGCCATCTTTTCATCAAATTTTGTTCTTACGTTTAGAGCCAATTTGAGATTTTGATTTACCCATTTGCAATGATAATGCAGTGATGACATGACATCAAACTATAACAAGTTTTTCTGATTTTAGGGAGGTTGGAGCGCCTTTCAGGGAAGTAATTGGTCGAATATATCGTTGAAGCTTCCCAGTCAATGAAGATATACCTACATCATTGGAAATAGTAAGTACACACAAACAAAGAATGTGAATTTACTTTTGTGATACTGAATATGATATTTTTTTCAGGATAATCACAACCTACCCGCTAAGTATTAACGAGGCTATACATCATACCCTCTTTTATAGGCTTTCTTGAGGAAGGAATGTTGAAGCATGGGGCTTTCTCTCAGCACAGACCGGGAAAAAGAGACAAAAAGATAAACCAACGTTTGCAGAAACAATGCTTTACGGTACCTCTGGTGCGTGTTAGGTGCTGTAAGGCAGCCGCAACACCGATGTTTTGTTGGCCCGTCATACGGAAACTGACCATGTGACATCAGCCAAATTTTGAGCTAAAGGTAAATGTGATTTCCTTCTTAATACATCGTATTATGAATATTAACTTTAACATTCACTGATATGAACAGCCATTGTTGGTGACATTTTTGACATATCTGTTACTGCAGCCGCGACTTCTGCTCTTCAAATTCCTACCATTGGTGTACGAGCTGTTTTGTTTTGCGGTTGGCAAGCTATTATACAAATTTGCATTACCTACAGCTTCGGGTCAACCTTGGACAAAACGGCGGCAACAAAATCTTAAAGATGAGGTGAATCTCTTGATCATATGTCGCATGTTTTTTTTTGTCAACAATAGTTAATGTGAATTAGAACAACGATCATTGACAACTACATTTAGACAGTTAAAGTGTATGTGTACTTAACATTTTATGAACTGATAACAATGTTATAGTGTGACGTTGTCGAGAAATTTATGACGGACTCGGCCAACTTTCTACTTAGAAAAATCCCGTATACGGAGTAATAATCAACGGCATGAAACAACGCCCGCCGCAACGCGGCGGGCCGGTGCCCATCTCGTTCATAATTATAAAGCGAGGCACTGAGTGCGTAACTTTGTGCAAATCACACGATGACACAAACCTATAATGTGATTAAATCACAAATCAATAAACCTACCTCGGTACTTGAAGTCACTTGAAGAGCGTAATCGGCTTAAGGAGCTGGGAAAGTTAGATGGTCATGCCACTTGTCAATAAACGGAAACTCTTCCGGAGTCAAGCTTGGAAGTTCACAAGCTTGAAGGGTGTTTATGATCTCCGAAGTCTTGCCAAGAAGTGTGGCTGTAGCATGGACAGTCTCCTCCCTTTTCTCTATTGCACAGTTGCACTTGTGTGGCATGTCAATGCTATGACTTGGGGTAAGTTGGTGAGACAAGCAGCCAATATGTCAGATATCATTGCTGATAATTCGTCGAACAGTTCCTCTTGGCTAACCTCGTCTATGTTGTCTTGGTAGAAAAGAAGGATTGTCTGGGTGATGCGTCTCATTGAATTGGCACATATATCCATACTTCCCACCACAGTTACCATGTTTGTAGCTTTCTCGTTGAACCACTCAACAATCTGTTTTGGCTGTTTTCACTCGAAAATCAGGGTCTTGCAGGTTGTTTCCTAACCATTTGTGGTAGGCTTCAACTTCTAGCCACAATCTTTCAGCCGCTTTTTGAACGCTTACAAGCTCATCCTTATCGTTGAGGCTTTCTTCCACAAGTTTGACATAAACAAGACCTTCACTCACCTCGTTCAGAAAGTTCTTCAAAGTACTGGGTTGGATCATACGAAGAGAGAGTGTGATGGTTGCCAACGTTACGACCGGTAAGCTCCAGCAATTGGGATAATCAAATCCAGGCAATGATTATAAATGACTTGAAATATAATCATCCTGCTCTTTATGTTATACAAGGGGCCAGACGGAACTTCCAAACACTTTAGAGTAATTAGGATAGACACTCTCAGTGTGAACAAAGAACAAACTAACTTCCGCTCCTTAAACGCAATCAACCGAGTCAACTTTACTTGGTTTCACAACCACATAATCATTTTGTCCTTTGACATATGTTTCTGAAGACTAATTCATTCCACATACTTATTATCTACTTATATTTGCTGAATAAATGATGTTCTTTGTGTGGAACAAGTGCTACCATGCAGTCACTGTTGTGACCACAATTTTGTACTTACATGTACTCTCACATTAGACTTTTATCTTTTTTTTTTTTTTTTATCTATTAATGAATTTAATCTTTAATTACCATGACAACATCTACTGATTCATCCTTGGTAATGTCATCAACAAATTTTGAACTTTTGGTTTTGAATTGTCAATGGCCGATTTCAACGAGAAATAGTCTCATTTCCAAGAATAAACATAATCAAATGAAAAGGGTATGTTTTTTCTCAAGTCAAAGATTCATAGAGTCGGACAAGTCACATCACTTACTACACAAGTATATAAACTTTAAAGTTTGACTTTAAAAGGTCAAACAGAGTAACTGCAATCTTCAAATTAAACATAAAATTCTTATGGTAATTGAATAAATTTGACAACAACGATAAACTTTATAATGCATAATATAGAAAAAACTTGGTTTTAGTTTGTAAAGAAGTTTACCATCATTACTGATGCAAAAATGCTTAGGTTTGACCACAGAAGTCAACGTTTTTGGCGTACCTTATCCTTTATCATGATGACCTTAAACATCCAAGATCTAAGCGTTGCTATTCGAAGCAAAAGACAGACAATTCTGAAATCCAAAGAACAATAAACGAAAAGCTGGGAAGCAAATGAAGAAATTACATCGGCAATTGGAGTCGAATTAAGAAATACTCAAGAAAGATGAAGTCTACAACTCTGTAAAAAATCAGTTCAGGTTTTGATGGATCCACTGTGTTAATTAAGAACATAACAGCTACGAAATTCAAATTAACCTTATTTTCCCATATTTATCACTAGGAAACAGCAACAATATAAGCATTCCATGAATCTTGTTGTTGAAAACTTGTAACTTCTTCATATTTGATATCTCGAGCTGAACCAAACCCTTCCATGCTTTTGATATTCTCACTGTCAGGCATTTGGCGAATCCAGAAATGAACAGACCGAAATCCCGCTTCTTCCATACAATCTTTAATCTCTGGTAACGACCACCTGGACACAAAAATTAGTAACTGTTAGACCAATGGTAATATATCTAAAATACCCGTCAAAAGTATCCAAATCCATGAAGCATAAGGATTTAATAAAAGAAAGA
>LBNU01033273.1:73552-87329 GCA_014162995.1 Artemisia annua
GACAGACACAAAGGAAGATGGGTAGAAGAACTGTCACATGTTCTCTGGGCGCACCGAACAACTATCAAGGTTAGCAACGGAGACACTCCCTTCTCTTTGGTCTATGGGACAGAAGCTGTAATACCAGCTGAAATTGGAATGCCAACTATCCGCACAAAGGAAGTCAACATTACTACCAATGATGATGAGCGGCGCATAGACTTAGATCTGTTAAAAGAAAGGCGTGAACGCGCAGCGATACGAGAAGAGAAAGCCAAGTCAAGAATGGAAGGATACTATGACGCCAAAGTACGCAGCACTTCATTCCGACCAGGCGATTTCGTATACCGTGAAAACGACTCAAGCCGCGCAGAAGATACTGGAAAGCTAGGACCAAAGTGGGAAGGACCTTACGAGGTCGTTGAAGCACTTGGAAAAGGAGCGTACAAGCTGCGCGATAAGGATGGCCACGAGCTACAACGAACGTGGAACGTTCGCAATCTCAAGAGATGCTATCTTTAGAACAGGCTACGGCCCAACATGGACACTCACGCACTTTAGAAAGTGCCCCAATAAAGATCCATGTAGTTTTTATTTTCTACAATATCTAGATAAGTATTTTTTCTCTTTTACAAAAACTTGCAAGTATTAATTCAAATTCGCGGTTCTAGCTAACTCCGCGAAACAGTTTCTTTACATTGTTATTTAAATACTATTTATGTTTCAATGTGTTGGTTACATTACCTTTAGCCTACATGGCGTGCATGCACTTACTAATACCCAAGTTGGTAAAAGGATGAGTTAACCTACTAAATAACTCGTTGAGTAAGAGGGTTGCAAACCCATCAACTTCGGATTACGCATCCTTGTTAAACACCATACGCTCAAGACGTTGGCGCAAGTTCCTTGCGCACCCCACGATGGATGCGCAATATTGCACACTGTGCACGTTTAACAACTTAGGAAACCAAGACTCTTGGTTCCTTAAAATAATATTCGCAATACGACAAGTACAAAAATTCATAGACGACTGTGATTTTTTCCTAAGTTAAAAATTCCATATACGAATATGGTCTTTACTTTGTAATTTTCATACATGATTATGATTGTTTTTGAGCACGTCTTGGATACTTAGAAGCCTTAATGAAAAGACATATAAGTTATGTACAAACTACGCTCAAACTATTCACAACAGAACAACGAGTTCAAACATAAGTACTTGAAAATGCTAAGTACAAAAGCACTTTTTTATAGACAACATGTTTATACAATTTTATTCAAAAAAGCTAAGTACAACGCCTAAAAGCTATGCATACGCCTTAGCTGGGTGGAGCTCCCACAAAAGGCTGCTTCCTTGGCATCCCCGAGCCTTTTCACAACTCAGCATCGCTGAGGGAAACGGTGGCTACTGTGAAGGGCACACCATCTGACCTAGGAAGATGCGCTGCGCCGAGGCCGCACAAAATGGCTTTCCCTTTGATGCCCTTCTTCCTGGCAAGCCTGGAGGCGTGGGCAGTTAAAGATCTCTGCAAAGGTATCTCTTTCTCAATATGGAAGGGATTAAGAATATCACGCGGTTGAGCAAAGAGAGGTACCTTCAACTGCGCCACGTCAGGCTTCAGGTAGAAGTCCGGCTGCTGGTCAGCATCATCCTGCAGATGCCTTGGCAAAGTGTGCCCCGCTATGATCACGTTGATTGGATAATCTTGATCACGCTCCAGCCGCGAGATATGGGGAAGCTCGAACTTCTTCAGCTCTTCCATGGCAGCGATAAGCTCAGCATGGGCGCTTGCCTTATACCCAGGAACTTCAGCAAGCGGCACGGTCAACAACTTGGCCTCGTCCAGCTTATCGGCAACCAAGGTCTTGCCGTGCGCCACGGCGCATTCCACCACCTTTCCAAAGGCCGTGGTGACCTCTGGAGACTCAAGCGTGCACATCGCAGCCAGGCGAAGGCCATGGCTGATCAACCACCTACGCAAATAACACAAGTGTTAGTATGTTGAACAAGTTTATATATAAGCAGGAAATAAAGAAGTAATAAAGTTACCTGCGCTCAACTACAAATTGAACCATATGAGGATACAACTCCTTGTCATACTCAATGCTGAGCTTGCGCAGCTTCTCCTCCTGCCTCGTTAGCGTAGTCTCTACAGCACTGCGGAACTCATCCAGCTGAAAGAACAAGCTGGCCTTGTTGCGCTCCAAGTACTTCAGCGCCCACATACACTTGGCCTGGTACTGCGCATAGGAGGCCTGCTCCTTCTCTACTTGGGCCATGAGAGCAATCCTTCCATCAGTCAGCCTCCGCGCATACGCGTCTGCGCGCTCCAACTCAGCCTTGGAGCCCATCAGCTCAGCCTTAGAGCTCGCTAACTCAGCCTGAGCAGCCGCCAACTGCGCCTTCAGACTGGCGACTTCCTCCTCCTTCTGGGAGGAACGGCTACTCTCCCCAGCATAGCCCGTCCTCACCTGCGCCACCAGCTCGGACTGGCGCGCAGCAATGGAGGCCAACTCCTCCATCAAGGAGTCCAAAGACTTGGACTCCTCCCCTATGTCCCTCGGCGTAGTCCCCTCATCCAGAAAAGGACTCACCGAGGGCGACGCACTCCCATCTTGTGCGCCAGCATCCTCCGTCGGCTGCTCACTGCGCGAAAGATAAAGTACAAGCATTACTTGCGTCAGCGTATGAAAAAACAGAAGAATGCAAGAAACTCTAAGTATATTATCCAAAATACTTACATGGGGGGAGGAGATGAGGCCACCTCCTTCTCCACCTCAGTCTTGGATGCGCCCTCTCCAGACCTCTCAGTATCCACACTGCAGAAACGAAGAAACAAAGTTAGAGAAAATGTACAATTCACAAGTTTACGAATATTCAAAGGGTACTTACTCCATGTGCGCATCCTCTAAAAATGCACCTTCCTCAGCCTCAGAACGCGGCCTTTTGGAAGGTCCCTCACCATAACCACCAGACGATCGCTTGCGCCTCAATGGCTGGCTCTGCTCCCCCTCCTCATCAGAATCATCCAAGTTGATCCTCACAATGTTCGAGGAGTTGGGAGGGGGTTGCGCAATGTCTGGTGCCTGCTCCACCGGAAGAGCCACACCTTGCACCGGCGTAGCTATCACCGTCGCAGAAGGGGAGCCCTCAGGCTCTTGGACGGCCATCTCCACGACGCGCCCTGCAGTCGCAGCCAGAATGGGCGTCTCACCCTGCCCCAATGGGCGCACCCCCACCGCCGCTGATCATGGCTTTTCCAGGTGAACAACACCAAATAGGTCCATCTCTGCGCAAAAATAGACAAGAAAACACGTTACATAACTTATGGAAAATGAAGAAAGGCTTACGTTAATAACGACAGAAAGTATGAAGGATGAGCACCAACCCGAACCGTCCACGTCTAAAAACGTGGGAACCTCCGTCTCTGGCTCGAAGTAGTTCTGACTGATGCCCATATGCACCAGGAACTCTTCCGGGTACGGGTTGATGGGGATGCGGTTCTCATTGATGATCTCCGCGTGATCCGCGTTGTACCATCCATCCTGGGGGCGCTCATCCCTCGGTAAAGTAGCCCGGGTATAGAACTCAAATTCAAAAGGAAAGACGGCGCCGTCAATCCAAAAGAATTTCTCCCTCCAGTTGCGCAGAGAATCCACCTTATCCGTATAGCACTGTAGTGGGCCTACGCGCTTGGAAAAGGTGACCTATCCATTTAACCACGTCGTATGATAAAACACGCGGAATAAATGGACGGTGGGGTTAATCGCTAACAAGCGACAGTTAACCTCGAAGTGGGAGATCTTGGCAGCGCCAATACAATGCAACTGGGAGATGCGGAGTTGGTAGAAATTGAGTATATCACTCAGGAATACGGACAGGGGTACGCGCTGATTCGCCCACTCAAAAAAGCGCGTGTAAACCCCAACCTTCCCAAAGGGGAAGTCCGCGATGGTGTCATTGGGACCTGGCACCTCTGGGTGCAGACCCAATAGGATGAAATAGTCCGAGGTGAACTGCGTAAGCTCCTCCTCGGACATATCAGCGGTGAAATCATGTAACTGAAGAACCATTTTTCTAATAGTAGGCGCACGCGCTGATTACCTAAGGTATTGAAGGTTGTTTTTGAAAGGAGATTTGGAAGCTTTTGCAAATGGAGATAAACGCTTTTTACTGTGATAATCACAGTAAAAAGGGGAGGGTGGTTATATAGTATTCCACTCACCACAGATGCGCGACACGTGTAACCCACTAACTCAGATAGTGTGGCTGGGAAATGAAACGGTACAGGACACGTGGATAGCCTCTCCATTTACCGAGGTACTTAAAGTGAACTTTTTTGGACTAGATACATCCTACGTGTATTTTTGGCGGTTTAATTTTGAAGTTTTCCCGCGTACGCGTTGGGAATGATTTCGACACGGTTTTTAGTCTAGCATCCGCAGGTTTTACCTTGCGCACACTAGACTGGGGGGACATGATGACGTATAGTCTATATTCGGGTCACGAACCCGAATATCATGTCTCACTAACATTAAGCCCATTACGAGTGGGCCACTATGATAACAGTTTGGGCTCACGAGGCCCAAACCCAAAACTATTTATGGATTAGATATAGGATATNTACATCCTACGTGTATTTTTGGCGGTTTAATTTTGAAGTTTTCCCGCGTAAGCATTGGGAATGATTTCGACACGGTTTTTAGTCTAGCATCCGCAGGTTTTACCTTGTGCACACTAGACTGGGGGGACATGATGACGTATAGTCTATATTCGGGTCACGAACCCGAATATCATGTCTCACTAACATTAAGCCCATTACGAGTGGGCCACTATGATAACAGTTTGGGCTCACGAGGCCCAAACCCAAAACTATTTATGGATTAGATATAGGATATCTCCTATTATGGAGATACATATCGAATATCCGATATCGGCGGATACGCCAAAGAGTGAGGAGCACGAAACCTTATCGGTTACGTATGCATATATATAGGGCATCATAGCTCTCGTCAAAGGTACGACTTACAACCCTAAACTCTTCACAACCCTAAATCGATTACTTACTCTCACGCCGGAGGATAATCGGGGGAAACAATCCCTCGATAAGCCTAACGGTGTCTGTTTGCTTTCTTAGTGCGCAGGTCTTAAAGCATTAAGATCTAATTGGTACGAGAACAGGAACCTAAACAAAGAACGCCCAACTTTTGTATCAACATAACCTCTAACACCAATGATAGAAAATGAAACACCTAACAACACGATCCCTGGGTTTTAACTCTTGTATTTGACTATAAAAATTGGTCAACAGCTCAACCAAAAAAATAAAATAAAAAATAAAAAATAAAATAAAATAAAATAAAAAATAAGACAACCGGAATTATGTTTCTTTAGGTACGCAGAAGAAAAGGAAAACACTTATTCACATAGGCTGTTTTCTCTTACAGCAGGAGCCTATTGTTAATAGTTTTTCGAGACCAGATAATATTCGTTTAAAATTACGAGATTAACAATACTCAAGTCAAGATAATCACTTGGATCAGATGGTTTGATCATGATACTCAAGTTAAAATAAGTATCCTCTTAACATCTTTTTATTTGGTTAAAGTTTCACAACAAACTTATCACAATAGAAAGTACTGATATCCAAAACTGTCTAAAATTAAACATTGTTTGAACTTTCAAGAGCTAGTAAAAGAAGCCATCATCAACCTATTCATAATTCAAGTATATATCTGCGTTCAACCTTTTCTAGATTTTCCTTGAGATAACACTTGAGTGAGTTATCGTTGTCTTTGGTGATTGCATAAAATTGTGTCACTGAATGGCGCCAACATCTTATGGGTTGCGAGGTGCAGAAGCTGCATGAATTCTCTTGTTTTCTTGAATAGTCCCCATGAACCAACTGTTAGCAGAACAAAATAGCAAAAAGTTTACAAAATTCATTATTTGTTATAGGGATGTTTATTATACTATTCACACATTGTAAATGCTTTCTTAACAAAAATGTCACAAAAATGTGTCTACACCAAAATGACCACCAATAACTCATACTATCCAAAATATGATCTTTGTTTCTCGCACATTTCTTCAAAAATTATTTTTTGGGTAAAAGGTCAGAGACCAGGTAAATATATTACTCCAAAAAACGTTTAAGTCAAAGGATCAACCCGTTACATATGCGGAAAAGCTTACATAACAAGATACTTCCTATTTTCTAAACAAGAAAATAAACCACTTCTCAAAAGATAACATTAGACACATTTCTTCAAAAATTAGAAGTCTTCTATTAAAAAAAGTATAAAACTTGTGACAATATTAGTTTGCAAAGTTGGTGGTCATTTTGGTATAAACACATATTTATGACGATTTGCTATAACAATAATTTGCAATATTGTTATTTAAATGAATTTGCGTTTATTTTAGAAGTTAGAAATGTTAGAATTAATCCTTTTAATATGGCCTTAGACCATTTAGACCCTTGACTATGCCTTAATGACATATTATACCCTAATACCAAATGGCGGTTACTTGATGGAAGTAACAACCATAACAGAAATATAATCCCAGGGTTGTGGCCACTTTCCTGTATCTTGTCACATAACATAATTCTCTCAATAAAAACACCATAACTTGTGAGATTAATCCCTCCATCGGATTGGTGACATTACTACCGGAATCGACTAACCCTAACGCGATGGCTTCATCATCTAATCATAATCATCAGTCGGTTCTATCATCAAGTAAGTTTACTTTCATGTTCTTGATATATGATTACATGAGATTGATCCTTTATGTGTTTAATTAATTTAACATGTGGTATCAAGAGCCATTTAATCTCATGAATTATTTTGATTTAATAATGATCATATCCCAGTATGCGTTCAAAAGAAACGAAAATTAGTATTGCTGAATTGATAGCGATTGCCGTTTGAATACTATTATCTTTTATTGGATTTAGTATTTGATGCATGGGATTTATTTGCGTTACACAATAAAGCAGTGCCAATTATGTGATGTATAGCAATTTTTCTTAAAGAACCATATGATAATTGATTTTGGTGGTCAATTAATTTAGTGGCCCAACATATTAATTAAATATTGCAAATGTTAATTGTTAATAAACTGATTCGAGGATTCATCAATTAATTTGTGTCATTCAATAAACTGATTGGAGTATTTGTCATGTGCTATCATCAATTAATGGTTATGTTGCTTTATTTCTGAAACTGCACGCATTCCTTTGATTTTGTATACGTTAATTTTAGGAATGATTCATATGTTTTTTGCTACTTTATGTTTGTAACAATCTGCATGTGTAGTGCTATAAAATTATTCATGTGTGATAATTCTCTGCATATGATTAGTATGGGAATCACATCAGGTCAAAATATGTAGAATCTGTTGAATCCCTTAATGATACATGGCAAGTTTTATGTTAATTTAAATACCAATCCAACGAATGGTTATTTAGATTAATATACGAGTTTATTCATGCCATACTATGAAATTGCTTAAGTTGTCAATCAATGAACCCAACGGCTATTTGTATGATAACTTGAACAATGAAATATATATTAGCATAATTAGCGTATATGTTACGTTTCTGCCCAACGGTGATATGTGATATATGTGCATGCTTTGTCTTATTAAAGATGATTAATGGTTTAATTATTAACTAAACCAACGTGAAGTTAATAATTAGGCACAACTTCTTTATACCTATTATTTTGGTGTTCATGATAGGTTTATGTTTATACTGATATGCTTTACGTATATATCCCACTAATTCCTTTAGTTTTATCTGAGCATACATTTAATTTTCAATCTATGTCAGCATCTACCTTAACTTCCAATACGGGTTACTTGTCCGGAATTGAACCCTTAACTGGTACTAACTTCTCAACATGGAGAGATCAAGTGAAACTTACTCTCGGAGTAATGGACCTCGATCATGCGCTTCGTAGAAACAGTACCGATAGTCTTGCAAACAGCAAACCTTGTAAACAAACAGAAATAATCCTAAGCCGAGGTGAAATCCAAAGCATTGAATCAGCAAGATGAACAACATTAATAGTATCTCTTGTTCTTGAAGTGATGTATACTAGTACCACATCAGTTTCATCCAGTGGAGGCATAAGATTTTGTCTAAGTTTTTTCGGTATTATAATATTCTACATTGCAACAAGAAGACCAAATTAAGTGTAACAAATATAAATCATAAACATAAATTCATGAACTAAGGTTTTCCAAAACGTACCTTCTCAGAATTAGTCTCAATCACCAACCTTTTAGCAAGCTTCAGACATTGAAGCATTTCATTCAAATTACGAAACCATGTATCATTACGCTTATGATACCAACTACGGTATAGTTCAATATTAGCTGAAAAGAGACGGCCAACATTCATGTTGGAAAAAGAACATATTGTACTGCCATTGTAGGTGATATGATTTAGGTTTGGGGCAGTGACTGTGATTTCTATTGACTTGTTAAATTTCAACAAAAATAAATCCTGGAGTGAATTACTTGAGATTTCTATACACCCCGTCATATCACAACAGCTTAGGGTCAAGACTCGAAGAAGGGGGAAAGTTTTGTTGCAGTCCATAAACATCATGTTGTTCATGGAAACCCCACTTAAATCCATATTTTTGAGCTGTTTGCAGATACCAAACTCGATTCTGCATGGCCTTATACGGGGTCCACGAAATAAAAAAGTCTCAAGATGTGGCGTGTTGAGTTCTAGACTCTTCAAGCTTCGACAATAGTTCAGCTCAACAGTTTTTAGGTTGAAATTCACTAGTTTTAGTGTTTTCATCCCCGAGCACCTGTTTAGACTAAGAAAGTCTACCGAGTGGAAGTCATCCACCAAAATCCTTGACAATTCCTGCTCATCTAATCTGCGTCCAGTCAGAGAGAGCTTCTTTTGTGATTGTGCAGCCATTCGTCTCCATTTTCTTGAAAGGAACCGAACCTGATCTTTGTCTGATGTTGGAAGGAAAGAAATGACATGGTGCAGTACAGTTTCAGGTAATCTGGAAATTGTATCGTTGTGATCAAATATACCATTGTGGCTTTCCAAGAATCTTTCCCAAGAACACTTCCTCACTCTTCGTCCCATCTGTAATATTTTGAAAAATTTATTCGATTTCAGATATGAAATATTCTCTGTACATAGAGTAAGATCAGTGAAGCAGCAAACAAACTTTCACGCGCTTATATCTGGTGTTCAATATTGACTAGTTTTACATGCCTTTAAAAAAGGTGTGTAATTTTCTGAAAACATGAACTAATAGGACATGTATTGGAGTGAAAATAGATTTTCTCATTTAAACTCAAAAGAAAATTAATTGTCTTTTTAATCCAGTTCATATATGTACCATTCATAGCACAACTAATTTGCTCACAAGTTAAGAAGACTCTTGACATATACATGCAAATTAAGCAGATGTCAAGCAGATAAGTGACTATATAAATCATCTGGAAGCCAGCCAGTTGGGTTTAGTTGGTTAAAGATGTTTAATTGACTCAATTTCTCACTATTATAGACAAGGAATCATATCCTGTTCTGTGCCACATGGTCTCAGACTCTCAGTGACTCGTTCAAAGTTCATAGAGATGGACCCAAGGCTATGCTAATGCTATATTTTAATTGAGTCATCGCTAAACATTTGGAAGTCAATTTTTGCTTTTGGATCCCCCATCGAATGAAACAGGCTTGATGCATGCAGGGCGGAGCCAAAATTTTTTTGTCGAGGGGGCACACTTTGATAAATTTTAGAAACTACACTATAAATTGGTACACAAGGGGGGCAAATTATGAAAAAAGCCAAATATTTTCGAAAATTGACACTACATTTTTTTTCGCTAAGGGGGCACCGGCCCCTTGTGCCCCCTGTATCTCCGCCCATGGATGCATGATTTACACAACCAACAAGATCATTACTAGCAGAAATGTCATGTTTAATAAAAATTTATTTTTCTTATTATGTTATTATCTTGATCCTGAGGACAATAAGATAAGAATGTGACAACGTGAGCCATCTATTACCCTACCCCCTCCCCCCTGAAACCAATTCCTCAGCATACACTCAAGATCGCAGCCCACCAACTGAAGTTTAGAGGCCAAATAGCACTGCCACATATACGTCCTGACCACCCTATTCTACTTTTCAGATACCCAAATCTCTTCACCTTAGACCCAACATCATTTTCGAAATAACTTTCTTTAATTAAAGCAAGCATAAGGACTTTCATCTATGACATATTCAAAGTTTAAAAAACAATCTTAATGAAATAAGAAATGTGCCTAACAAAATTGATACACAAATTCAATTGATCTATATAAGACACAACCCCAAGCCAATTTAGCAAGACCAAACATATATAAAACTAGCATGATCATATATGAAACTGAATTTGAAAATTAGGATTTTGAATGAAAAATTTGCGTTTCCATTGCTACTGTAACGCAGATAATGAAGCATCCATGGATCGGTTGCTTTTTAACATATATACGCCACTGTCATACACTATAATTAATTACTCGTAATAATCAAGATCGAGAATCATAAACCAATTACCAAATGGGACATAAATTTAGTATTAATGATGATTGAACTTACAGGGCACGGTTTTAAGTCCACAAAACAATCTTATCGACGATTTGTCTAGACTCAACGGAATGAAACTACTTGACCTTCTCCGATCTGCTAAAAAATTCTTTCCCCTAAAATCAACTCCACGGTTTTGATTAAAACTAATCCAAGTGCAGCTTCTTGGAAAATCTTTCCTTTAATTTTAACTCGAGGTTTGATGTAAATGTTCACCCCTAAGATTTACTTACCTCACTGGAACTGAATTCTAGGGTTTTATAAAAAGGGGCTTTTTTAGGACAGTCTAAAGAATAGGTGAATTTATACGATGTTTAACATAATGACCCGAAAATCCACAATATAACACAACCTATAGAGCCAAAAATTAACCATATTGGATCCGAATCAAACCCGACTCGCAAGCACCCTTATTTAGTAATCATTTAATCTTTAGCTTATTACATGAAACCGTATTAAGTTTTCACATATCTAATGAAATTTATTTCATATTAAATATCATTTTCTTTTTGTTCCATAAAAAACAATATTAATATTAACGAAAATTTCTTTCACATAACTCCACTATAGATTTCATTCATTTTACTTTCACAGAAAAAAAAAATTAGCATTCAATGTTGTTTTACAAAAACAGGTTATCATCAATATATGATGCAAGATATAGTGTTTGGATTTGCTTATAAGCTTATTTCATATGAGCCGATCCCTTTCAAATAAGCAAATCCAAAACAGCTAAAAGTATTTGATTAGCTCAAGCTTTTAGGCTACTTCCAAAAACTTAAAAGTTCTCACTAAAAACAAACTAATAATGATTCTCATTAAAAGATCTAGCAAGGAACTAGAGACAGATGTTAGCTATTTTACAAGCTGCTTCCAATTAAACAAAAAATAATAGGATGACATTACCTCTTGTCAATGAATACATTATCAAATGATGGATTTGATGGAACTGAAGCAGACTTTAAAATCCTAATCGTCCCCTGATGTGATCTGTCATGAGTGATTCACTCATATAGTAATTTCACTTGATTGAATTATCTAAATTAAATAGGTAATCAATATCATCATTAAGTACTTTACAACTAGTATATAATACCATAACATCCAAGTTGCAGTTTGAATAGCAGCAGACGAACAGTATCTGACTTATCTTTTATAATATGTGTTGCATTAATTGTCTAAAGAAAGAAAAAACAGTGATATATGAAAAACAGATGCTTGTAAATGGCCCCTAAAGCATCTAACTGACGAGTACCCAAGAAATATAGGCCTCAATTCATTTTGTATAGTAAGATACCACGAGTATCTTCGTACTCTTTCTGTTGGACCTGTAGGGTTTATTTATCTGTTTGGTTTCTAAGTAAATTTAAATAGATTAGCTAGTCATATACACAACATAACCAGCAATATCTCAGTTCATCTGATATAGCAGTAGTCATCTAATACTTTTTTAGTTGATACTATCATTAAATTAGTACTTGAACTTAAAATACCATCTATCTTCATTAGCGTTTTCATAACATAACGACACAATCTATTTGTTAAAAGACATTCTTTAACATTTTACTCCAAGAAATCAGGTTCGATACTCATCACGCCAACCTTTACAATATTGTCCACCAAATCATCTCCCCAGATTTCATCAAGCCTATGGAACCCGTAATCCACCAAAGAATGACGCCAACCTCTTGCAGGATATGATAAGGGCATCCACTATGGTGGACCTTTTAAAAGGTTTATAAAATTGCCACCTCTTACATTGTCATTAATTCTTTAAACTTTTCATATTATGAACCTATTTCCACTATGGTAAAGCTTTATAAATTGTTTCAACATAAATTAATGCTATTAAATAAAAGATACTAAAAACCAAAAGCACTAGAAAAATGTTATACTACATAAACTAGTACAGACCAGATACATGAACTAAAGGAGGAAAAAAAATGCAGACACATGAATCAAAGGACAAACAAAAATGCACACATGAATCAAAACCAAACAACATGGAAACTCCTAGCACATTTATATAGACACATGAATCAAAGGACAAACAAAAATGCCTTACTTCATAAACCAGGCCCACGAGAGAAGATACAAATCACAAATGGGTCCAAGGCCTCCAAAGAACAATAGCAAAATGAAATCTTAACTATCCTATAAAAATGCTTTTGAACCCAAACAGTAGTGCAAACCACGAACACAAACCAAACACCAGCAAAGACCAGGAAGATACGCCAAACAGCAGCTTAAAACGCAGCCTGCATTTTTAGTCATAACTAATTGATACAGTAGATATAACAAACAAATAGAACCAATGTCAAATGCGATCAAGAACATCAGAAGGTCCTGAAATCCATCTCTCCCATACTGCATGAATACATACTGCAAACATGACACTGCAAACACCCATAAACTTAAATTGCATACTTCATCTCAAAACCACAGTAGATCTTAGAACCTGTATCACAGACTTGCAGACCTTACACGACTGCATACACACTGTAACATATTTGCAGAAATTTTATTACAATATAGATAAATAAAAGCTTTATCACAATATAGATAAATCCAATTATTCAACTACTAAATCAACGTTACTCTAGTTTTCTTCTTCATCGTGTCCAAAGCGCTCCCAAACATGTTCGACCAAATCTGAACGAAGTTGATGATGTACTAAACGATCACGTACTTCTGCCGTTTTTTGAAGATACTCCTGAAATTGTTGAATATGCCCTTGTGTCACTGGTGTATTTACTACATCATCTGATAAACTACTTATTGCATTTCCTTCATTCTCCACTATCATATTATGCAATATGATACAAGCATAAATTATATCACTCATTACATGTGGGTGCCAAAATCTTGATGCTCCTCGTACAATTGCCCATCGAGACTGGAGAACACCGAATGCGCGTTCAACATCTTTTCTAGCAGCCTCTTGCATTTTCTTAAATTTTATTCTCTTAGCATCTTGTGGGTGTGGAAAACTTTTTACTATTGTAGCCCATTCGGGATATATACCATCCGCAAGATAATATGCCTTTGTATATTCACTCCCATTCACAATAAAATGAACTTCAGGAGAGTTACCTTGCAATACGTCTTTAAACAAATGAGATTGATTCAGGACATTGATGTCATTGTTAGACCCTGCAACGCCAAAAAATGCATGCCAAAT